>CAIGQQ010006052.1:6266972-6281554 GCA_903798035.1 Danio albolineatus | reverse complement strand
ATTTAAAATTATATAAGTAATCATGCAACATTTTAAGCAAGGCAAAAAAAATTATATAGCACATTTCATATACAATGGTAATTCAAAGTACTTTACATAAATGAGAATAAAAGAGACAAGAAAAAAAATGATTAAAAGAATTGAAATGATTAAAAACTTATTAAAATGCGTTCAAACAGGTTATAAAAGAATAAAACAAAAAAGAAAGACATAATAGTGCGATCTGTCAGCACGGTGCTCATTCAGTAAAGGCACAGCTAAACACATGTGTTTTCAGTCCTAACTTGAATGTACCTAATGTTCGAGCACATCTGATCATTTCTGGAAGCTGAACACAGCAGCGGCGTGTGTAGTAGCCAAAAGCGGATTCACCCCGCTTTGAATGAACTCCAGGAATTTCTAATTTACTTGATCCTATTCTTAATGTAACTGGGAGCCAGCGCAATGACATTTTAAATGGTTTTAAAGCAGACCAATAGTTAAAACATAGTGGTTAGATGGACGGAGGCAATGTATATCAGTTTCAAGTGATTAGTATTTTGGGGCTGCACTGTGATCTTCAAATAGAGACTTTATTATATCATCAAACAGTTCTTTTTTTAAATATACCTGACAAGAATCATAAACTTTTACTGAATGAAATGTTAATGGATTTCATCGTGTCAATAACATTACTCATAAAAACTTTTTGGTATTAAATGTTATTAGGGGACAATCAATCGAACAAGTGGTGTTGAAACATTTCTAAAGTTGTAAATAAATGCTGTTATTTTAAACTTTCTACACTGTAAATGTAAAAAGTTCTTGCCCTCTTTTTTTTTGTTGAATCAAATGAACTTTTTTAGTAATCTCAACTTATATCAATCAAACTGACTAAGAATATTAAGTTAAACTCTGTATAAATGTAGTTGTAACCTGACTAACTTATTCAAATGTGTTAAAGCAATGTAAAAATATTTGTCTTGACCTTTTTTTTTACAATGTACTCATCAATGAATCCTAAACAATCCTAAATAAAATAAATCACATTTCTATTCAATCATCTATAATGCTATTTCACAATACTACAGTTTTCACTGTTATTTAGATCAAATCATTGCAGTCTTGACCAAAATAAAATGCTTAGAAGATAAAACAATAAAGTACAAGACATTAAAAAATTGCAGACCCCAAACTATTGAACGGTAGTGCATAATAATGCAAATTTTGATGATGTGCAGATAAGCAGACAGAACCATCAGGATGTGATGTATGCATAAATATAAACCTCTCACAGCCCTGAAATTGAAATACATACATCTGCATGAATGCATATCTCCCTGATGTTAAACAGCACTTTCACATACAGTACGTATTCACCTTCACATTAACACATGCAAGACATTCAACTTGCATGTGCTGTGTCCTACGTTTATAAAAGTAGACCATGTGCTCAACTACACTTCCTCAACATCACGCTATAAGGAATGCTGGGAAGGCAGCGTTACTCAGTGAAGGCTGAGTCTGACCTCTCTGGCAAGTGAGTTGAAACGTTCTACCTCTCCCTTCCATATCTGATTGCCTGAAAAGTGATGTCCGTCCCTTCCAGCACAAAACAGATGTTCTAGGTCTGGTTATCAGGATGGGAAAAAGCAGAGACAATTTAAAAAGAATATAAATTACAGTGATTCGCACAATGTCTCGGCCCTCCTAGACCTATGGGGCAGGATAAGAGATGGCGGAGGGAAGGCGCTTTTATCTGTGCTCAAACAGCCATGCAGAAGCAGAGTTCAGCTTAACAACTGTCACTGATGATGCGGACGCTGATAATCACACCTGAGACAGAGAGAGAGAGAGAGAGAGACAGAGGCAGACTGATAGAGCGAGAAGGCAACATGTAGTCATGACATGACAGGTACTATATTGAGCTACAGCCTGATTTATACTTCTGCATTGAGTGACTGCCGTAACCCACAGTGCATACTTTGCATGTACTGTAGCAGACGCCATTCTTAACATATATACTTTTGCATTCTGTTTATGTTGCTCTACAAAAATTCTTTCAAAATGCTAGTAGGCAGCAAGCAGTTTTTTACCAAACTGCAAATACTCACTGGCCACTTTATTAGGTATACCTGTCCAACTGCTCGTTAATGAAAATCTCTAATCAGTTAAACTTACATGGCAGCAACCCAATGCTTTTAGGCATGCAGAAATGGTCAAGACGGTCTGCTAGAGTTTAAACCAAGCATCAGAATGGGGAAGAAAGGTGATTTTAAGTGACTTTAAATGTGACATGGTTGTTGGTGCCAGACGAGCTGGTCTGAGTATTTCAGAAACTGCTAATCTACTGGAATTTTCACACACAACCATCTCTAGGGTGTACAGAGAATGGTCTGAAAAAGAGAAAATATCCAGTAAGCAGCAGTTATGTTGGCGCAAATGCCTTGTAAATGCCAGAGATCAGAGGAGAATGGCCAGACTGGTTCGAGCTGATAGATTTGCAGCAACTGCGTGATGCTATCATGTCAATATGGACTAAAATGTCTGAGGAATATTACCAGTACCTTGTTGAATCTATGCCTTGAAGGATTAAGGCAGTTCTGAAGGCAAAAGGGGTCCAACCCGGTACTAGTAAGGTGTACCTAATAAAGTGGCCGGTGAGTGTACATGCCTCAGCATATGTTTGTCTGCAGTTTCTAGATAAAACAACTGCTACAGTATAGGGCAGTATGACAGCGCCAACTTCTGTTACTTTTCACACTACTGAGTTTTACAATGACACATTATTGATGGATAAAGGATTGTTTTCACACGATCGTTCGCGTAGCACCAAATAAATACCACAAATCAACTTAAATGCATCCATGATTAAATGAGCTCACCTCGCCTGCTTATTTCTGTAAAGACAACTTGTCTGGCATGGTCAGTCTGCTCGGTAGCTCATCTTGCACAGTGTCATACTTAAGATATGGAGTGAAGCGGGGCGAATGAAACCAGGTAAAAAACATTATAAAAAAAAGCTAAGTGAAATTGTGGTAAAAACATGCGGCTATGATGCAATTTTCTCTTTTTTTTTGCTTTTGAAAACACTATCATTTGGGTTTAAGGATTCATTTACTAATTTATTAAACTAGTTAAAAACAAGCTTTCATTATATAAGTATATTTTTACTATATTTTTAATATCATAATGTCATTTTTGTAGTCAATTATGCAATGCAATGGGGTTCTTAATTGCCCATAAAAACTGTCTTACATTTATATTAATGTATTTTCCCTGTTCTCTGATATTTAGAACCTTTAAATCATATTTGGAATGAGTCATTCGTCCCTGAGCTGATTATTGAGGAACATTTTTTGATCTCTCTGAAAAGCAAATGAATGGTGCTTTAAGCGTACTTCCATATCCAAGGCCTGTTGAAAAAGTATCCAGGCACTGTTGCGCTCTCTTAGCGACGGGACTACACGGTTTTCCATTCATTGGTGCATGGTGTTGGTGAGCAGGCCTGCTGGGCTGCTCTCTCTGTTGAGGAATGACACTGCTGTAGCCAGCTTTAATTAAAGCTTTTGAAGAGCAGGCAGGCGTGCATGAATAAATCACAGAATAGGTTGGCATCAAAGCGTTGGTCGATGTGGCTCGGGAGGCTGTGTCTGTGTGGGGCTGGCGCTACATTGGCCTCATTCTTCAAACTTGCCTCTCTCACCCTGTCCAGCACCTCCCACAGGGAACCAAATTCATTTCTCTCGACTGTTTCGAGAAATGTTCTCCAAGCAATCTCCATCTCAGAGGACATGGGTACACATTTAAAAATAATACAGAAACAATTATTTTACGGACAATAATCAATGAGTGGAAAAAACGGCCCTGCTGCTGAGCGAAATGAACATGCAGGTGGCACTTTTATTGCAATTTTTTAATTCAAACTAGTGCATTGCATTACTTTTTAAACACATAATTTCTTTATAATTAAGTGCACTAAATTAACATGTTAAACTGACAGCCCTAAACCTCATTTTGTAATATTATATTTCTGTCCACCAAATGCACTGAACGAGCTTGGTGTTATTTGTTAATTTTAATGAACTGAGACTGCGTGTTTTTTGGGGGGTGAGTTCAGTGTTTATAGCTAGTGGGTTTCTTGTAAATGAGATCTATCTGCTTTTCTCTACTGCTCCAAGCGTGCTGTTTTCCGTCTGATTTCCTGCAGCCGCTACTTATTATGACATTTGGTGAAGAGGATACTTTGTACTATCAATAAAACATGGGTGTGCGGGAATTGCTTACTGCCTAATTTCGTGTAGCAGCTCGCAAATATCGAAACCCTCCAGAGCTTTTCTTGCACTCCTGCTAAAAATAGCCTCGCAATTAAATCTAAAACTGCCACGGCAGTGGAAAGCACACTGGTATAGGCTTGAATTTTACCAACATTTCTGTGGTGCTGATTTGATTATGCGTAAGACTGCTTAGTAATGAGCAAAATACATATTCGCATAGACTTCCAAACTGGGTTCATTTTCTGCTGCTTTTCCAGTGGACACGTTATACATTATCACCACATGCACAATTACCAAGATTTCCTCCAGGAATATCTACAACAGGAAGTAGAGCGGTCTGTGAGTCACTGTGCCAATTGCTTATCCTCAAATGACATCAGGGATGTTATTAGCGGAACTAGACTCTTGTTTTTTTTCTTTTCCATTTTCAGATTGTTTTCAGTATTTGCAGAAGAAAATAGTGCTCGCATATCAGCAACCAAATGATATTAAAGCACATGATTTTTTACTGGACATGCATGACAATAAACAACATTATGTGCCCTTTAGATGAGTAAAGATTGGTAAAGGTACAGTTGTTAAATAGATGCACAAGAATAAAAGCATGAAAAATCAGTGTTAGAAAATCGATTGCAAAATCAATATTAATATAATTGCAAATTGTCAACACTTCTAGTACATAAATGCTGAACAGAGTAAGGAGCAGTAATGTAACAAGTAACATTTTAAATTTGTGTAATTAGATTACAGTTACTAAAGTCAATGTAATTGCCTTGCTTACGTTACTAATACACGTTTTACAAGAAGAAAAAATGCTTCTTATAAAACACGTTTTCCACTGCAACATCAGTTGATGAGAGTTAAGTTAAGCTGAAATGGTTGCTGTCGAGAGTGGTTGCTTCTTCAACTGGAAATACAGACATTCATTGAGCGTAAAAACAAAAAAGATTGCTGTGAAATGCAGTCGATGTCCAGAGTCTGAAGAACTTTCAACTGCTTTTAACTTGACCAGCAGCTCGTTTAAGCACTTGAATGGAAAGCATTTTACGACAATACTCATCATCAAGGAGAACACCGGCACCCAAAAACACATCGGCCCAACTCAACCTAAACAGGGTAAATTGGATTTTTGAATGTGACTTCTGAATGTGAAGAGAAGCATAGCTGCTTATGAGGCCGTTTACATATTGCGTCTTTTGCTCACGTAGGTTTGTTATTTAAAATGGACAGAGTATATTCTGCGCACACACATTTTCCAGGCACACTA
This sequence comes from Danio albolineatus, assembly GCA_903798035.1. NCBI lineage: Eukaryota > Metazoa > Chordata > Actinopteri > Cypriniformes > Danionidae > Danio > Danio albolineatus. The sequence goes on along the minus strand of CAIGQQ010006052.1, from coordinate 6,276,031 downwards.
GTTGAAAGCCGTGAGTCACATGACAAGAACTGATCAATCAGCTTCATACTTTGTGTGGAATATACACATTTCAGAAGACTAATTACCTCAGACAAACACAGAACACCCGAACACTGCAGTGCTTTTCATACTATGAATGTCAATAGTTACAGGTGTTGATTTTTCTTCTTTGTGTTAACAATAATAAAAAAATTAAAAATCACAAACAGGTTTGGAACAAGTTAATGATGAGAAATCTTTAAGTCTTTTGATTATGCCAAACTGCTGTGATCAACCCATTGTAATGTTTTTTTAGTCAATATTAAATTACTGAAAGAGCTGCAGTTTACAGGTATATTTTATATGTTTTAAAAGTAACTTCAAAGTAAAGTAATATGTAATTAGTAATTTGATTACTTTTTACATTAAATAATTGGTTATGTAGTCACATTACAATTTTCCAGTAGTAGATAGTAATTTGTAATCTATTATTTTTTAAAGTAACTTACTCAACACAGTAGTCAATACTCGTACACTCATTAATAGTACAATTCATGAAAAGTAAAGCATTATCTATAATATAATGAACAAACAAAGAAAGAGGAAAAAGACAACAAACCAGAAAAAAAGACAAGCAGAAGAAAGAAAATAAAAGGAAAGATGAAGAATACTAATACAGTATGACAAAGACAACGACTAGTTTTCAACAAAAATGTTATGCATTACACAACAATGTTGTTATAGCCTGAACGTGTAAACTTTTTAATAATTACATTAGTTTTAAACTTTAAGTATTTTAAAAATGGCAGTTATTGTCTGTGTGTCATAAAAATGATGACATCACATAGTGTGAAGCATAAGTTCATTCATTCATTCATTTTCTTTTCGGCTTAGTCCCTTTATTAATCCGGGGTCGCCACAGCGGAATGAACCGCCAACTTATCTGGCATTTGTTTTACGCAGCGGATGCCCTTCCAGCCACAACCCATCTCTGGGAAACACATCCATACATTCTCATTCGCACACATACACTATGGACAATTTAGCTTATCCAATTCACCTGTACCGCATGTCTTTGGACTGTGGGGGAAACCGGAGCACCCGGAGGAAACCCACGCAACCACGGGGAGAACATGCAAACTCCACACAGAAATGCCAACTGGCCCAACCGGGACCTGCCCCAACCGGGGATCGAACCAGCGACCTTCTTGCTGTGAGGCGAACGTGCTACTCACGCGCCACCGTGGCGCCCGTGAAGCATAAGTACTACCACCAAAACATCAATGCTTGATTTCATAACTGTGATTGTGCATAGATGAATGCAGCGTTTCTTTACAAAACAGCATCACAACTACTGGCCTGGCATACATAATACATGATTTTTAGCTGTTTTTGCAGATCTATGTGAATGGGAATCATTTGACACCCAGCAGGATTTTTCTTTTCTTTTTTCTTTTTTTCAAAAATATTTGGTACATAATAATTGTATAAATATACCCTAAGAAGAAAAATTTAAAGAAAAAAGGGGAACAAGAAATAATCAGAACGCAAATGAAAAAATAAAAATAAAGGTAAAGCAGTAAAATGCTGGAATCAAATGTTTTAAGAATTATTACACAATGCTGTTGAGCAAACATGCAGTAGCATCAGCAACTGAAACAGGTTGCTAAAGTAAACTTATAAAATTGCAGCCTAGGCTAAAGATATCCCAGACTTTGTCTCAGACTTTCTCAACATTACTGATGACAGAACAAACAGTTCTTTGGCCTCCGGGAAGATCAAGTGTCAAACTAGGCTTTATGGATCACCTGAGCAAGGCCTTCACTCACCCACCTAAAGCTGTGTCCATTTCACACTGTTGACCAGAGCCATCGATCCCTCACCCTACACATTCAGACAGCCAAATACTGATGGCCAAATGATTCATCTGTAATGCTGCGCTGCAAGAAACTGAGGTGAAGAGAAGAAAAAAAAGAAAAGAAAAGAAAAGAAAAGAAAAGAAAAGAAAAGAAAAGAAAAGAAAAGAAAGGAAAAGAAGAAAATGCTTGTGGATTGGTGTGCTCAAGTGAGTATGCTGGTCTATAAAAGACTGTAGATATGGTGCGTTTCTGTCTGGGGTCTAAGGTCATCTGGAGAAGCTACAGATGAGTTGTATCTCTGTCTGGGTGGTAGAGCGAATCAAAGAGTCTATCTCACCTTTCACCTATCAATCACGCCCTCCTGCACAGCCCACAAGAGATGCACACTTAATTGGAGATCAGGGATCAACGCTCAGTGAGTGGTGTCTCACAATTCACTTGTGCACAAACAAACAGACACACACTCGCTCACTCACTGAGAACATTGCGGGATTGTTCTGTAAGAACAAAAGCCCTGTTTTCAAGGATGAACTGATATAAATCACCATGAGATCTACGGAGCAAAAGAAGGAGAGACAGAAACACTGTGAACTCTTTTGTAAAACCCTGAATTAGCAGAATACACTGCAATTACTGATTTTTCTTTTATTATTATTATTCGTTTTAGATTGCTCTTTAAAATATTACATAACAATGGTGTATTTTACATCAGTTATGTTCATATGTGCATTTGCTTTACAATACACTGCTTTTTTCTTGTTTGCTATATATTTCTATGTAAACACACACACACACAAAAGATTTTACTCTTATTAAAATGAGCTGAAACAAAACAATTCTTGAGATTTTTTGGGACAACTTAATTGTTTATTTTTAAACGCAGACTCATTATTGATACGTACCTCTATATAATTTCTGGAGAGCTTGAAATATGTCCCATGAGGTACGTTTTTTTTGTAGTTTTTGTTTGCGCAAATCCACAATGTGTTTTCAGATCTCAGATGTCTCTCGAGAGTGCTGTTCTTACTTAAATCCACCAGAGGTGGCTGTTGACTGACTGACTGACTGACTGACTGACTGACTGACTGACTGAAAGAGCGACTGACCGAGCCCCCCACCCACCTCCTTCCCAACCGATAGTGTTTTCAAAAGCACAGATTAACCTGCCCACAATGTGCAAACCGACAACATCCAAAAAAAGAAAAGCTCCTGTGGGCGCCTGATTTTTACCATGTTTTCAGATCTTGCCATGTTCTCACCCTGTTATTTATTTGCTTATTTTATTTTTTGCCTTTTGTTTTTGTCTTATCTGCTCTCTGCAACTGTTCTTCTCGGACTCAAACCAAGTCATCACAGTCAAGTACGCTGACATACACGGCGAGCAACTGGTAACAGTGGAAAAGCCATCCACACTGAGGTAAGAGGTCAGCTGGTAGCACAAAAAGAAACAGAAGACGTCATACCGGCCCATATCATTCATTTCAAAGAAGAAATGCAGCCATACGTAGCTCTGGCTACATAATTTGTGTTCTGCAGAAATGTATACGGAGGTTCGTTTTTACAATGGGCCTGCGTCGGTTTTTTGTTCAATCCACTTATATTTAAGTTTACTTAATTGATGTGCGTTGGGACAACATGAATGAATTGCATGGATCCCTGCATTTTTTACAGAGGATATAAGTTTGTTTGTCATATATTTAAACTTTTAAAATACATAAAATACATAATTAACTTAAAATTTCTAATTTTGTTTGAGACCTTTGTTCAAGAAAAAAGTATTATTCATAAAGACAGTAAAGACTCTTTAAATCAATTTTAAACAAATGCTATTTTTTTCATGTTATTGGCCCGTGAACTTTTCCTGCTTGTTGACAAACTATTTTATGACTGTAATAGGAGGCAATTTAATAATAACTTAATGTTAAAACAGCTACCCTAAAACTATTTATCAATATGTTGACCTTTTTGAATTCTCAGAAGCTACAGAAATTATAAATGTAAACAGGAAATGCATTAAGACCATTGTTTTCGTTTACACGCCTCATAATGGTCTATATGAAGAATATGAAGGAAACCAATGTGTGCATATGTTACAGTATATTACTGTATTTTTGACCAAATTAATTCAGCATTATAAACTTCAATAACATCACAAACATCACACTCTGACCCCGAATTACTGATTTGTAATGTATATACATCATGTATGATAATATATTGCCATATTTTAATCATATTTACTTATTGCCACATTGCTTGAAATGATAAAGATAACTGCAAAAAAAAACTAAACCATATGTTTGCCAGCATTTCTGTCAGCAAAGACAAGGAATCAAACACAGAAGCAGCATCTCAAACTCGTATTGCCCCTCTGTACTTTCTTGTAACACTTCACTATATTTGAAACAAACACACGAACACCCTCAGTCACCCCACGTAGTGCTCTCTCACCAAACTCATATTCCGAGCGAGAACAACAAAAATCACTCCTGACATGTGACAAAAGCTGAAGAAACTTTGCACATAAAACTCCTCGCCTCACCCCTAACTTTCGCCAGATGAGTTCTCTGTTGTGCTATCACAGCTCTCCAGTAAAGAGAAGCACATTTTAACAGCCCCACTGAGAAGCCCTCAGCTTTGAGTCTCCTTGTTGGAGAGGCAGTGGGTTTTCAACTGGAGCTGTACAGAAAGGCTTTCTCCAGAATGCTAAACGAATAGCTCCCTATCAAAAAAATGAACAATTTTGAATAATGCACTGGTCTCTTTTTGATTACAGCTATTGTACAACTGTAGGAGCTTTTAAGCTTTAAAAAATGACAAAAGCATCATAACAGTGATCCATGTGCCTTGTGAACAATATTTCAAGTCTTCTGGAATCAATACATATGACATCTCATACCGTAGTTTTCATGTGACCCTGATAGAAACGCCCACTTGAAGGACAAAACAAGATAGGATACAGGATATTCTGCAGAATGGAGCACATATTGAATCAAACACTGTAAAAATGTCCATAAATTAGCATTTTTTCCCATTTATTTGTGCTTTTGAATTGCATTATGGAACTGTGATCTCTCCTTCACTGACATTTGATGTTGAGAAAATTGAAAAAGTGACTTTTATTGTGCTGTAAATTGCAGTTCATACTTTATGGGCTTTTTTATGTTACTTCTTACACAATATAATGTTTCAAACAGTTACTATAATGCCAATAAAAGTTACTTTGTTAAACTGTAGAGATTAATTTTCAACACCAAAAGTCAACAGAGTAAATATCAAGGTCCCACGATGCAATTAAAAATTGTAAATAAATGAAAAATACCTGTTAATCACAAAGTACAACAATTTTAAATTAACTGTTAAGTGTTGTCTTTTACCTCGTTTCCGCTGAGTGGTATGGTTCAGAACGGTACGGTACACATGGTACGGTACGGTAGTGTGTCGCCACTGCCAAATGGTACCAATCGTAGCTTTTGGTGGGCATGGTGTGTAATATATCGCACGCAAACAGAGCTCCCTAGAGAAAGGGAAACCACTTGCGCTTTTAGACAGTCTCATAAACAACAACAGAACACGGCAAATTCTGTTCTTCTTTTTGGCTTTGTGGCTGTTCATCAAGACGACGACAAGGTTTGTTTGAGCTTGGGTGAACCATGGCTCATTATTATATGTTTATATACGATGTAATGTATCAGCTGTGTATTTACAAATGATGCTTCCTGTGTTTTCATTCTCCTGGCTTGTTGCACGAGTTAGTCATGATTCCTGTAAACCAATAGCATTCAGCTGCATGTCTAGCTCCACCTTTTGGTACCCTTTTGTTGTTCTAGGTACTTTTTGGAAGGGGTAACAAAAAGTGGTACGGTATGGTTCACTTTTTGGTACCGTTTGACAGTGGAAACAAACATTTAAAGCGTACTGAACTTTACTGTACCATATCACTCAGTGGAAACAGGCCATTAATATACTAAATTATGTTTGTTCTTTTTGAAATTCTGCAGCAGGTTGCAATTAGGGCTGCTTTTTGTGAGTATTTGATCATTTAGCTGTATATAAGCTAAAAGATGACTTTACATGTGTTCTGCTCTATTTTCAATAAACTTCAATAAATCGAGCACTTTCCATACCGCAAAAACTCACGTTACAACGATTTGACTGATTGTGATGCAGTAATCGTTTTATTTCAATTATTGATTTACTTTTCTCAAAATTTAAATTTTCAATTAATTGCGCAGTCCTTCTAGTATCTTTGTTTTCTTCTCAATCTGGCAAGAAACTCTGGTTTCCACAAAAAAATCTAAGTAATTAGTTTTACAAATCAGACTGATTTGTACTCAATAATTCTACCCAGGCTCATTCTGACCACGATATACATTTCTGGAGAGTGCCAAATACATCCCAGGAGGTACGTTTTCTTGCAGTTTTTGTTTTCACAAATCCACCAGAGGCCACTGTGGATGCTTTTTAAGATATCAAATTTTTCTCTATAGTGCCATTCGCGCCTGATGTTCTCCTGTAAATCCACAAGAGGCTGCTGTCGACTGACTGACTGAATGACTGACTAATCAACTGACTCCCCCTCCTCCTTCCCTAAACCCAACCGTTAGTGTTTTCAAAAGCACCGACTTACCCGTCCCACCCACTTACCTAAACCCAACCCACAGTTTTAAAAAGCAATCCAGAAAACAAAAAGCCCACGCCTGATTTAACACGTTTTCAGACTTCACCACATTCTCATTCTGTTATTTACTTGTTTATTTTATTTTTTGCCTTTGGTTTTGTCTTACCCACTTTTTGGAACTGTTCTTCACCGGACTCGAACCCCGTCGTCATGGTCAATTCCTCTTTGCGTCTCAAGTCAGCTGACGCACATGGCAAGAAACTGGTCAAACTGGTAACAGCGGGAAAGCTGTTACCAGTTTGGTCAGCTGGTAAGCGCGAAAAGAAACGTTGTCATACCGCACCGTAGTGTTCGTTTTAAAGACACTTCTGGCTACATAATACACACTTCTGGCAAAATGATTCGCAATCTCCAGACATGTATTTAGGGCTATGTTTTCAGAACGAGCCTATGTTGCAATAATTGATGAAGTCAAGGAACATCTCAAACTAACAGCTTGCTATAGGAAGGAATTGTAACAGAATATTCTTTTCCATCAGTTTTTTAGCATAAGACATACAATGCACAGGTACTCTCAAAAGAAAAAAGTTCTAAAGTAGCAAATAATATAAAGGTAAATGAATTCTGAGTGAACTATGGCTTTGAATGAGACCATATGTGAGCTGGAAACATACACAAGTGAGAAATGAGGATGTGACCTACATCAGAAGCACAATCTCAGCAGTTGGATGGCCTTACGCAGCCTTTGGTCTTGGCACCTTCACCTCTGGCTTAGGAGCGAGAAAGGTTGCCTTCCTCCTGCCTGGGCTGAAATCTCTGCCCTGAAAACTGAACAGCTGAACAATAGAAATTGTCTGCTTTTGGACGAAATCACGGGCTGTGGAATTAAACCTCCTTCCTTGACATTTAGCCCTGCGCTCCACACGCCATCAAGCGCACTGGCGGAGGCATTGTGGGAATGCCAATTCTCGCTCCCGCCACAAATGAGTTTAGTGCAAGAGATGTGTGTGTGTATGTCTGTCAGTAGTGCAATGCACAGTTTAAGGGGGAAACCTGTCACTCACTTGTCTCTAGAGGGAGAACAGATGAGAACGGGAGATGGAGAGAAGGAAAGAGTTGACTAATGAGGCTGAGTAGAAAGCAAAGTGAACGCCGTTCCCATTGTCATGTAGAGGAGAAGGCAGTGAAAGTGACAAAGGGGGCCAGACACTTTAAGACTGTCATTAAACTTTCCCCTGGCTGCACTTTACAACTGCCTTTTGTGTGTGCCGGAAGAGAGGGGCATCATAAAGCAACGGTTTTGTCTGGTTGCAATCGATTTATTCCCTTCGTTAGGGCCATGACATTGCCGGCTTATGATGTCCTTACGCACACTGTAATTATACAACTGTTCCTGGTTTATTGACAGAACTTTGTTATTTTAATTAGGCTTTATTGGTCACAGGAGCAAGCGACGGTGTGATCGGAGATGATCAATGCCGGATGCATTTCAGGAAACAATACAGTGCTGACGGGTTTTTGGTGATGATGGCTTTTTCTAGGCCAAAATCTAGAAAACAAGCATTTTAGCACTTCCGGCTCCATCATCGACTCAACTCTGGACGTCGACCCTGCAGCAGATCTTTGTTTGCAGAGTATGTGAGATGTTGAAGGAGTTCTTGAGTTCTCAACTGATCAAAAAATAACAAGCCCAGCCCACAGCATTTTTTTAGGTGTTCAGTCATGAAACATATGTCATAATAATGTTTTTATACCAAATCAAAAGATCAGAGCTGATTATACAGACACTTACAACGTTGAGGTTATAAGACTGTGGTGTAGTTCATGGGTGTTCGATCTTTTAGATGACATGACAAATCATTGAAGTTTCTTCTTTATATAATACAGAATTCTACTGTAAAAAAATTATAAACAGGTCTAAGAATATTAGGAAAATATGTTATTTTTATTTTAAGATATTGTGATTTTGCGCCACGGTGGCCTAGTGGTTAGCACGTTCGCCTCACAGCAAGAAGGTCGCTGGTTCGATCCCCGGCTGGGCCAGTTGGCATTTCTGTGTGGAGTTTGCATGTTCTCCCCGTGGTTGCGTGGGTTTCCTCCGGGTGCTCCGGTTTCCCCCACAGTCCAAAGACATGCGGTACAGGTGAATTGGGTAAGCTAAATTGTCCGTAGTGTATGTGTGTGAATGACAATGTATGGATGTGTTTCCCAGAGATGGGTTGTGGCTGGAAGGGCATCCGCTGCGTAAAACAAATGCTGGATAAGTTGGCGGTTCATTCCGCTGTGGCGACCCCGGATTAATAAAGGGACTAAGCCGAAAAGAAAATGAATGAATGAATGAATGATATTGTGATTTTATGCTGTTATGTAAATTCCATATTTTTAACTATTTATTTAGCTTCCCCCTACATTTCCAAAGAGCATTAAGCCCTCCGATGAGGCCCCCTGATGGTTTGAAAAAATCCCTGGTGATGCTTTTAATATACTATGATTGTTTACTTCAGCAAATTGTGTTCAAGCTCCAGAGTTTGTAAAGTTACTTTTCATATGTGAAGATCACTAAAGAATAACGGATAATCATGGAATTAATGTTTTGTAAT
>CAIGQQ010006052.1:6226891-6256949 GCA_903798035.1 Danio albolineatus | reverse complement strand
AATAATAATAATAATAATAATAATAATAATAATAATAATAATAATAAATGATGATTGCAAATAATTTTCCTGTAACTAATTATCATAAACTTTTATGTTATTTCCTTATATAATTTGACCAAAAACTATTTATAAACATATGCCAAAATGATGTACATTTGCATAAGCTGTACAATTTACTGTTGTTACTCCGACAGTGAGTTCTAACAGTGGGTTGTAAAACTAAGAAAATAGGTAAAAAAACCTTGATGGTTTTTGGTTAATCAAACTGAATAAACAAAATATAAAATATATATTTCAAAAACTCCTCCACAACACTATATTTTAGCTCACAAAGCAAATTAAAAAAACTTTTTTTATTTAATTAAAAAATAATAATAATTTATACAAATTATAATATTCAATATTTTCCCGGAGATGGGTTGCAGCTGGAAGGGCATCCGCTGCGTAAAACATATGCTGGATAAGTTGGCGGTTCATTCCACTGTGGTGACCCATGATGAACAAAGGGACTAAGCTGAAAAGAAAATGAATGAATGAATGAATGTATGAATAATATTCAAAATAAGAATTTTCAGATTTCAAATGAACTATTTATTATAGCTAAACCCCTTTTAATTTTTTTTTAATTAAGTAAATAAAAACAAATAAATAACTATAGGAAAAACACTCTTTTAAATAGCTTTAAGAAATAAATATTGCACAAATTCATGAAAAACAAACTAACAAATAACTGAACTGTTGGGTAACACTTTATTTCGATGGTCCATTTGAGTATTGTCTACTTAATATCTGTTGATACTGACATTCAACAGACATTTAACTGACTATAAGAAACTTTGTACATGTCAACTTACACTAACCCTAACCCCAACCAAACAGTCTACTTACAATCTAATGAGAATTAGTTGCAATGTAACTTAAATTCAACAAACGGACCATCAAAATCAAGCGTGAACAAATGTTTTGTTCATTTTATATCATGAAAAAATAGTAATTATAATAATTTCAAATTTCCTTATTATTACAAACCCACTTTAAGCTCTTCACCAATCTTGTCATATTATTATTAAATCCATTAACAGAAGATTTAGTGCTACTGATGAAAGACAAGAGCCGTTGTTGATATGGAGAAGCGGTGGATTCGGCCTGTTGAGCGTCTGAGTGCTTTCTTCCATTTGATTAGCACTGATTGAAAATGAAATGCTAGTTGGAGTGTGATTGAAAGGTTAGGGGCAAAAGACCAAGTTTTCATAATCACCGCTTGTTTGACCATTCCACTCACCAAACAACACTTAAAGAAGAAATAAAAATGCAAGACACTGAATGCCACTCATGAAAGATGACAATTACATTAATTTCATCAAAGCTTCCTTGCAAATAATTGCCTCTTCTGGTCATCGACCTCATGGTATTTGTAAGTCCCAGATCCAGGCCACCATCAGAAATCCATGGTCAAAAATTCATCTTTGAAATCATTCTCCTCCCCCTAATCAACAGCCCGATACATTTTCATTACACCTGAGCATAACTCTTCAAATAAAGCACAGAAGCAGAAACTAATTACTTTTTAATTTATTGACTAATGGCTCCAGCCATCGCAGCCTGCTGCAAAAATGTTCCAACGGTCCTCGTGCAAGTGCTATGTTTAGCTTCGCCTTGGATTCAAAACTAAAATAATTCATCATCCCAAGCAGATTAAACTGAAGCATATAGACCATAACCACAGCAATTTATAACGTTTTGTATCCGTTGATTTTTTTTCCCTAAGCAAATTCCCACTTTACCAGATTCCAGATAAACATCACACTTTTATCAAGCGGATACGCTTCCCCCTTTTTTTCAACAGTAATTAATATTCAAACAACACTGACATGATATAAAATACATTTGCTGCATAATAACATGGCTGCATGTGAAGCCGCTGGACCTCATCAATCAGAGTTCAAGGTTCAAGCCCGGTTGGAGAAGCTCTTTCTGTGCAGTGTGTGGCAGAAGACAGCTCATAGGTTTTTATGTTTTATAGTCTGAGCTGTGCTTTGGTCCTGAGGGACACTCTCAACACTGCTTTTCTCTCCCTGAGGGAGTAAATCTTTTTCATCTTTTTCATACATCTCATCATTTTTCAGCCTTTTCTCAGTGGCTTCCAGCACCCGGAAACCTGCATCTTACCTTTTAGTTTTAGGACTAACAGCATCGAGAGAAATTATTAATCATCTTCACGAATAAACGTTCGCATTTCCACCTCGCAAGGCCAAGTATTGTTATCTAGAGATGTGTTTTTGATGTAAGATTTGATCAAGAAGGATGAAAGATGTGTGAAAATATACTGCTTCTCTGGAACTCGAACTTCCTATTGAGTTTGATTTGAGTCCTTCATACAATGGTGAGGCACACAAAAGCATTCTGGGATGGGACAGCATCCCTGCTCCGGAACAGCTCAGTCCCAGAGGTGTCCAAGGGAATGTGAGACAGTGATGAATTAAACAAACTCATCTAAGCTCTCCTCTACTGGCAGGACAGAAAAAAAGCCAGGTCGGCTTTATTCTCCCTTACTCTTCTGTTGCTTCCCCCTTTTCTCTTCTGCCCCATTTCTCTCTCTCTCTATCTATTTTTTTTTGCTCTCTGTTGTTACTCTTTCTCTCTCTTTCTCTCTCAGTTGGCAGAACTCACAGCCTGATCAATAGACTCCAGCCAGTCTATGCTGAGTAGCTGAGAGAGCCCCTCCCTTGTGACCCAAAATAAGGACATAAGGAATAAAACACTCACACTCGCTCACTTTCTCTCTCTCACTCCTGTTTGGTGACTTCGCTGCATGTATACAAGAGCGGAGGAATGATGGACCACTGCCAGACAGAGAGTATCAATGCTGGCACAGGGCCGTACTGTGAGAGGGATGTAGCAACATAACTGAACACACCAGTCACATTCAGACCACTACAATCAAATGTCCCTCGTGCCCAGCTTGTTCTCTTCCTTTAGCTATCCATCTTTCTCTTTTATTTTGACTTTTGATGTCACAGGGGCTGCTATCAATTTCATCTGTTGGCACTTGAACTGTAAACAACATAAAACCACAGTTAAAAAACTCAATAAGCGATTCTGAGGAGTTGTTTTCATGAGGGGGGAAAACCCTCTTGAAAGTCATGAAACCTTTATGATCACAACATGATACGTCATGAATATGAATGAGACCTTATGCATGATTATGACAACTGTCAAGAAGTGTCATTAACTTGTTTATGTCAGTTGTTAGCCAGCACTCACTTTTGGGGATTTACATCTACCTAACTTTAAATAGTAACAGTTCCTGACTCCAGTAAGCTACAAACACAAACTAGGTATCATTGGAAAGAAGAAACTTTGGGCTTTACTGTGCTAGAAGGGAAAATGTCATGCTCAAAAATAAAAAAAGTTATACATCATTACGAAATAAACCCTGATGTACAGCAATGAATGCGTGTGTGTGTTGTTTTTACTATGATATTCACTCCATAATAAGCATTTTCTGTAAAACTTACACAAATTTAGCAAATACATCCTTTACAAGCCTCCCATTGAAATGCAACTAGCTGCAATGGGTGCTTGAGGGTTGTAGCTTTAGATTGATGTATAGTTTGTGCAGATTACTTGTGTTCTTTGTGATGTAATGTATTCATAAACACTGACATGTGGGAAAAATAGCGCCTCAGTATGTCCTTGTCGGGGTGCTGGGTAAAGGGTTAAACTCAAAAATGACAATGACTATGTTCACATGGACACCAACAATCCGAGTTTAATACGAAAAAGACAATACTCTGATTAGGAGTCTACCATGTAAACAGCAATTTTTGAATACCTTAAACCGACTAAAGTCATAATCGAGCTAAACAGACATGTACAGACATGTCAAGTGCAGTACAGATATGTAAACACCTTAATCAAACTATTACTGTCATGTAGGACTTTTCGTTGGATTTTGTGACACGATATTTCATCCACACACAGCTGTTTGTCACTAATGTCTGCACATACTGAGTCAGTACAGGACCACAGACACTGCATCGCGATGTTTTTTTTTTTTCAGTCGGCATGTGGTATCAAATTCCTTTAAAACAGCACTCTTCCACGAGGCCTTACTTCATGCACGCATCTAATGCCTCAGTTTGACGGTTTCACGGGGGCATGAATGAAATGTTCCTGAATGAAAGCGAATCTGCCGAACTGCAGTTAAAGTCGAAAAATTTTAAATGACACACCCGAAATTGTATGAAATTGCAGAGGAAACGTGGATAGCATGGTGATGCAATGACGTTAATTGATCTTTGTGCTTTAAGATGTAAAACGGGATCATGAAAGGAGCGTTCAAAAAGCAACCCATAAAAACACCTAAATCATATCATCATCTGATTCATTCATTCATTCATTCATTTTCTTTTCGGCTTAGTCCTTTTATTAATATGGCATCACCACAGCGGAATGAACCGCCAACTTATCCAGCATATGTATTGCACAGCAGATGCCCTTCCAGCTGCAACCCATCACTGGGAAACACCCATACACTCTCACACACATACACTTCGGACAATTTAGCTTACCCAATTAACCTATAGCGCATGTCTTAGAACTTGTGGAGGAAACCCAGGCAAACATGGGGAGAATATGCAAACTCCACACAAAAATGCCAACTGACCCAGCCTAGGCCACCGTGTCGCCCTCATCTGATTCAAATTAAAGCAAACAATTTGATTGATGTCCATGTAGACGTAGTCACTGTTGCAGTTGTATTTGTCATTATCAAGACAACATAAAGATAGTCATAAATCTGTAATAAACATGGCTGTCATGAGGCCATTATAAATGCGTCATTAATATTTTTCTTGACCTCAACTATAGAGTTACAAATTAAATTTTTTCATTAAATGTAATTAAAAAACAAAGACGCTGTTTTAAAAATTACTTGACAGACTACTGATGAATTGTAATGACAAAAGCAGATTGCTCCACTGAAAAAGGTGAAGAGAAAAGTATTAATGACACACTTTTGGTTTAATGGTGACAGTTATGATTATGACAGATTTATGACAAGTTACTGTGTGTTGTCTTGGTAATGTCAAGTTGTCATGACAAAGACGCTGATGTTTTTTTTTTTTGTCTTGGTTGTCAAGTTGTCTGTACAAAAATAAAAGACAGGTTATGATGCATTTGTTTGTCAAGCATGCATAAAATCTTATTCATATTCAAGACATTTGTCATATCATGATTATAAAGGCATCATGACAGTCTTATGAACTCTCCATTCAAGTATTACACAAACATTTATAATAAGGAATACCCTCTTTAGTCATTACCAACCATTTGGTTGAGGCAGATGCCATGCCAGATTTTTAAAGACTGGGTTACTAAACAGGTTTTGATGCATTTACTTATGTCAAGCATGCATACAATATTCTTTATATTCAAGACATTTGTCATATCATGATTATAAAGGCGTCATGACAGTCTTAAGAACACTCCATTCAAGTATTACACAAACATTTATCATAAAGAATACCCTCTTTAGTCATTACCAACCGTTTGGTTCAGGCAGATGGCTTGCCAGATTTTTAAAGACTAAACTAAACAGGTTTTGATGCATTTATTTACGTCAAGCATGCATACAGTATTCTTTATATTCAAGACATTTGTCACATCATGATTATAAATGCTTCATGACAGTCTTATGAACACCCCATTCAAGTAAAGTGTTATGCAAACATTTATCATAAGGAATATCCTCTTTAGTTATTACCAACCGTTTGGTTCAGGCAAGTGCCACGGCAGATTTTTAAAGAGTGTGTTACTAATAAATTTGGGAGGCATTAAAATCCTGTCTATTATGAAGGACACAATGAAAGTCAGCGTCTTATCCCTTTATTCACATTTTCTTATATCCCGTGAGTGTGAAGTGAACTGCATCTTTAAAAAATACTGCGCTGATAATGGCACCATAAAACAGATCATTTTACAGCTAGGTGATCTCAGTCTTGAATGCACTTGAAAACCATTTTCAAGTGACATAAAGTTTAACATAGCGCTACATCTGCCGAGCCAATGGCTTCCATACTACATGGAGCTGACTATTTAATTATGAAGAGCGAATGAATGGAGATACAGAGCAGCCAGGTCTTCTTTACTCTCCATTTTTTTTGTCCTTTAAGGCAAATCACTCTGTCAAACAGACCAAATTGTCTAGTATGTCATGCATAAAGCTGCAAACTAAATTTGATGTGTACAGTGAAGGATGCTTGCCTATGCTAAAATATTGAAAGTGTTTGCCAGGGTGTTTCTAAGCTGTTTTCAAGGTGTTTCTGTGATGGTTGCTAGCTGCTTACTGGTCCAAGTCGAAAAATAAATGTAAATGTGATACAAAGGGTACATATTATATGGAGAGAACATTACTTTTTCACTCTTTATCTAAAGTGAACTGTGATATTGACAATAGTGAATTA
This sequence comes from Danio albolineatus, assembly GCA_903798035.1. Lineage (NCBI taxonomy): Eukaryota > Metazoa > Chordata > Actinopteri > Cypriniformes > Danionidae > Danio > Danio albolineatus. Next base: position 6,250,479 of record CAIGQQ010006052.1, on the reverse strand, counting down.
GTAAAGAATCTAGATTAAAAATAGTGCCGCCCTCCTTTATTATCGCCGATAAGCTTTAGACTATGGAATGTCTGATGAGATTTCTTTGAACAGTGTGATTTTAGTTGCTCATTAGGTGTTAAATCATTGGTTGATTTTTTTAATAATATCTGAAAGATTGTATTTTAACACTTTAACTTCCACTTTAATAAAACACATCTTGAACAAACTATTTGGATACATTTTGCTGATGCCATTCTAAGCAAATGTTTTGTTTTTAATGATAAAAAGTAAATGGTGCCATCTTGTAGATTTACATGATGGTTGCATTAGAAAAAAGAAAAGGAAAAAAAAACAAGCCTGAGAAAATGAGGGACAGCAAAAAATGCTAAGGTAGAAGTGATCAATAATTTAGCAAAGTATACATTTTAGATTGGATTCCGTAGAAAACTCATAGCATATGTATAGAGCAGGGATCACCAAACTTGTTCCTGGAGGTCCGGTGTCCTTCAGATTTTAGCTCCGACCCTAATCAAACACACCTGAACAAGCAAATCAAGCTCCAACTAGGTATACTTGAAACATCCAGGCAGGTGTTTTGAGACAAGTTGGAGCTAAACCCTGCAGGGACACCGGACCTCCAGAACCGAGATCGGTGATCCCTGGTATACAGGGTATGCACTCATATCACTTTCCCACATGAACAGGCTCATGCGTGCCCTATTGAAAGGCAAAACATTCTAAAAATGGCTGGTAAAGCTAATACATGCACTTGTGAAAATGAATGTTGATTTTTTCTTCTTTAGGTTAACTAGCTATTGTGCTCTGACCAAACGAAAGTCAAAAACAGCAGAGAATTTAAACAGTCAAGAACTGTACCCTGTATGTAAAAGTCTGCTTTTCATTATTATTATCTGTATATTTGTTTGGAGCGAGCCAAAGTGATTTCCATAACAATGTTTTCAGTATGTCTAAGCATTTTTAAAAATGTACTTGTACTGCATATATACCGTATTGAACTCAAAGTATTCACTTAAGTATATAACATAGACAAATATTCTTTGAATTTGTTGGTACAGTAGTCCATTCTCACATTTTAGATGTCTTTTTGTGGATTTCTGGAAGTGGAATGCTGCCACTTTTTTTTTCACGTCTTTTTGCCACACAGTGAACTGAACTACAGTTACTCCAGCTGACAATGATGTCACCTTCATATGTGCTAGGCTTTTATTTTGAAATGTTTAATACTTAGTTTTGATTTTGTTTACATCCCAAAGTATGACCAAAAGAAACTGTAATGCTAGCTATATTAAGCACCGTTAAGACACAGAAAAATGTGTCACTGAGCATAAAAAAAACAAAAAAACAGTTGCTATACTGTTGTTGAATCCATCTTAACACTTGGCAAAATAAACACTTGCATCCTCTCTGTTTCCTGAATCAGTTCTCAGATGTAAACGTCTACTGGGTTGTAGTGACAGATCTCGGCTACATTGGGAATTCTCTGCCTGGGGGTTTATTGCCTTTTTTTTCTATAAACCAGCCATAAGAATGAGACTCTCAAGGTTCCCCATGGCTGGTACTGCCTTGCAAACCAATCATTCCAGGTGCAAACAGAAGTGCTATGCTAATGGAGTCTCATTTAGAGAGTATGGATTACTAATGCTCGACTCTTCCCAGCCAACTTGATTTCAGAGCTAGCCACTTGAAAGCGCACAACATAAACTTAATAGATCAATGCGTATAGAGCCCTGCAAATGGAGGGAAAGGCTTTGCTACTTTTAGTCACTAAATTATAATGTGCAGCTGGGAACATTTTGGTCATCAGACCTTTACAAAGTGTCAAGTGATCTATGAGCAGTCAGAGACTTCTAGAGGGAAGGTATTCAATGCCTCAAAAAAAAAAAAAAAAAAGGAGAGATTTGCCTACAGCGAACACACACATATACAGAATCCATTTTGCGCCACCATTAACATGGAGGAAGGACATTTTAAGCATTCTCAAATGCCACGGTGATGAATAAATGTCAGTCCATGCTTTGTTATGCTAAATCAATTAGCCACTGGAGGGAGAACGCCAAGCACAGCCCTGCAGTTAACTTCACTTACGGCCAATCTCCGAGTTATCTATCCACTTGGCTGAGATTTACATTTTAAGTCACCCAAATTTCTCCCAGAATTGGAAAATTGCCTTAATTAGCCAGCTAATTAGTTTAAGTATTGGCTTGCTGAAGCCCAAACATTCAATGTCAACAAGTCTGCGAAGTCAGAGGAAAGTGCAGAGAAAATACAAACTAACTGTGGTGATTTGGACAGCACTTTGTAAACAGATCCACTCTGGCCTTCTGCACCATTCCGCTATCCATCTCTCCATCTCTGGCGGAGTGAGCCGTCTTTTTAAACAAGGACCTCCTGTTGCGTCTGGCCCCTGCCTGCTGCTCCGAGTGAGTGCAGCATGGCAGCTCTGACACCCTGATAGATAGGAGTTGTAGGAAGCATATGGGCCAAGAGGCTGCTTTTCCTCCGCCTACTAAAGTACGGCGTACAGCTGCTTAATGGCTCGCATTGATCTGCGGCGCAGGGAATTATTTCTCCATTCCAGATACGTGACTCACCTGCCTCCACCTTGCATCCTGTTGATGCGCTAGAGATGACGGGAGACGCCCAACCCATGCCCTCCTCCAGCTGTGCTCCAGATGTGTGGAGGAGAGGAGGGAGTTCGGAACCTGCCCCATGCAAAGCAGAGGGGATTCTGGGACAGAGAGGGGCAGTGTGGTGCAGTGATCACTTCAAGTGATCCTCGGGGGCTCAGGGGGGAGTGAGGATCCCACTGGAAAAGGGCTACAAGAGCTACATGTGAGAGCTGATGGATACTAAGAAAGCAATTCCAAATCCACCTGAGGCCGCTGTCAACATGTTGTACCATTGTCAAATAAGTTATTGGGCTGGGTTTTTAATATGTGCCATTTGCAGTACATGTCAATCTCATATGCATCCATGAGAAGTAAGCCTTGTCATATATACAGTATTACTGTAATTGACTGACCTAAACTCAACGTCACTGCCACAGTTTACCTTGGATTTTTTACCTGTTATTTAGAACCACTCTTCACTTGACTTAAACTCCTGTGCTCTGCATCTTCTACAGGGTGAGCTACTGAGCAAACTGGCCACAGCAGAAAAGTTGGAGATAAGCAGGTGAGGTAAACGTGTTACATTACAAATCATAGATGTTTTAAGGTGTTTTGTTGATTTTATTTGGTGCTGTGTAAACAACTGCATTTAATTAATGCTGCATTCCTTGATGATATGACCACTTAAGTATCAGAAACTTGTGTGTGAAAAGGCAAAACAGTGGTCAACTTCATATAGCCCCAAAAATGCAAGGCAAATATATATTGAAGCACGCTTTCTCGAGAGGGACATATTTCCAGTGAGCCTGTGTTGAAATAAACCACATGGCACAACATAATTCAATTATATGCTTAAAAAAATACTACAAACCTTATAACCAACTGCATGTGTTGGGAGAGAAGTAATTAAAATTGAACAAGGTCCAAGATTCCAACCAAGGGGAATACTAATCACCATAATGGTGACTTCAAACGATAGACTATTTACAACCACCAACACTAAATAAGATCTAAACCCTCAATTAATTCTAAGTAACATCTAATTGCATGTCTCCATACATTCCCATGCTTTGCCCAAGAATACATAATTGAATTACTCTAGGACAGGGTTTCATGGGTACTCTCCCATAGCGGGATCCATCAATACTGAGCAGTTTGGTTACTTATATCAGTAATTTAAAGTGTCACGAGACAAAATGACCCAGTCTGTGTGATTTTCACAGTAGGAAATGTCTGGTAAATTTTTTCAATTCTTGACAATATTTTACTGTGCCGGCCAAGGCTGCCTAAGACAACTGCACAAAGGCCATCATGATGGAGCCTCCAGCAGTCCCCTGCCACCTCTTCTCAGCTCCGCTGCTTCCAATCTGCACGCAATCCTCCCACCACAAGGCCTGACACACACACACACACACACACAGAGATAGAGACACTCATGCATGCATGAACGACTGCTAACACATTCTTCTCTCTCCCGCTCTGACGAGGTTGTGACCCAGTCTAACGGTCTATACCAAAAAAAGGCCTGGTAGTCTCATTTACATACAAGCCTTTCTCAGAGAATAATTCATCAATAGTTCAACAGTTCATCTTAGAGCCAGGTCAAAAGAACACATAACCAAAACCATTTAAATCTATAGACAGAATCATTTTAAAATGCACATATACTGTATTGCAATAAAAATATATAAAGTGCTTCCCTTATTGACTCAAACGTAACGCAGAATCAGTGATCTCTGAAAGTTATTTTGGCACAGCAGTCATCCAAGTTAAGCCAATCATATGTGAATGCAGGAAAGCCATCATTTATAACAAAGTCCCTTTAAGGCAAGCCATTTCACTTCGCGCCATCTTTAAAATGCCTCTCGGGCAGTTTACTCGGGCATTCAAGCTGAATGGGCAAACATCAAATTCTCCAACACTGTTTGCCAAGCTTACGATTACATTACACACTTGGAACCACCTACAAACTTAAACAACATTGTCTGATTTCTAAACAGTTAAATAAAATAAAGTAGTCATATTTTCAGGTTGCCCAAGCTAATGAGCATACGCACTCGAAAGGAACGAGATCACGACACCAACCTCCTTTATGGCCTTCAACATATTATCATCCTCTGGATGATGATCGCCTGATTCACTGCTCTTCTGAAGTAATCCACAACTTGGTCTTGATGGGAAATCTTCTCCAGAAATGAAAGCGACTCTTTGTTTACAAGTTTGTGGCCGAGTAATTGCTGTAATGTGTTGTGCGTTTGACAGGATGGACTGTTTCCCACGCTTCATGCTGATTACAAAACCAAAAAAAGCTTTTGTTTTCAAGTGCACTGTGGATATATTTCTTAGATCTGTGAAGTATGTATTCGCTGCAATTCCAGCGCAATTGTTGACCACCAAACTGTCATAAAAGCACATGTCTGGTCTGAGAAACGTCAGTCCATAGGGATCAATTATCTGCTCTTGTACTAGTAGGTGGGGCTTCATTTGCCATATTGACTGTTACACTTTTCCCCATTCAAAACCATACGATTGACATGTCTTGTGTATTTTAGAGTCTTTGTTTATACACATGCATATGATAATGTGTACTGTATATGTAACATCGCTGGTCCTACACCACCCAACCTGCTCTAATATCTGAGGTCTGTCGCTAGAGCACAGAGGTCAGAAAAGAGAAGTTTACCTGCACAGCACTTCACTAGCTGGCCTCCACTACACTAACCCACCTAAACCTCACTCCCATCCGGGTCACGGCACCAATGTAACCTCGCTAGTCCTACACCACCCAACCCACTCTGAGCTGGGATCAAACGGGTGACTTTCCACATGGAAGTCAGTTGTTCTACCAAGGGGCTAAAGACCATGGCCTCTAGCATCTGTCGCTAGAGCTCTTTTAGAGGTCAGAGGAGTGAGGTTTACCTGCACAGCACATCACTAGCTGGCCTATGTTACACATATAAACCATCATTTAAAAAATAGAGTGTCTGCAAAAATGTTTTTAGATGTCTTTTGTGCTCACCAAGGCTGCATTTAAGCGATATACACAAATTGTTCTTAATTATTATAATGACAAAATCACTTCACTGAAAAGGTATTATACACAGATATAATTACTTCTTTGAAAGTCTACTATATATTGTTTAACTGCATGTTAACTATGTTTATATACTCTCCACTCTATACCGAACACCCTAACTCTGTCTGATTTTGAGTGAATGCAATAATGTGCACCTGCTTTGGAATCATAAATAATTATAAACAAGCACAATAAAAATAAACTCAAACTAAACTGGCTTATTTACCAAAATGCAATTAAAAAACGTTAATATTGTGAAATATTATTGCAACTTAAATGTCACTATTTAAAGAAATTTTTGCATATGACATTTAGCAAAATTTCAAAAAGGCTTCAAAAAATGCTTGCAACTGTTTTGAAAGACAGTTTATGCAGCCTTAGCCTGCACACAGACACACACAAACTATTTTAGTACAAACGATGCATAATAATTATCGTAAACAAGCACTATACGAATAAACTTGAACAGAACTGACTTATATACAAAGCTACAATTAAAAACATTAATATTGTAAAATATTATTGCACTTTAGATGCCCCATTTAAATAAATTCTTGCATATATATGACATTAAGCAAAAAAATGTAAAGTAAAAATGTAAAAACATGTGTCTTAAAATGCTTGCAACTGTTTTAAAAGACAATTTATACAGCCTTAGCATGCACACGATCTATTTTTAGCAAAAACTGTGCATAATATTAGGCAAAATTACACAGGCAAGCAGAAGCAATTTTTTCCATCATGATCTTCATGATGGAAGAAAGCGAATAAAATAGACAGATAACACTGGTTCAAGTGTGCTATAGTTTGCAGAATCTTATTTCACTGCTCTGTCTACAAATTCCTCCATCCTATCATCTTGTGATTCCTGTCTAGTTTCTCCACTTCTCTCGTTCTTTACACGGCTCTTTCCCTGTCATTTCTTCTTGGTTGTCTCTCCTCGCTTTTTGAGTCTCACTCTGACAGTCATCTTCCGCTGATGTTTACAAGATTCAACCTCTGAACAGCCGTTGCCTTGCATGCCGTCCATGATTCAATTAGTGCGATTGAATCACGGATCCTTAATTAAGCCTTTTAAAAGAATCATGTGGTGTGCTGGAATCCTGAGGAGGGGCCAGATTAGATAAAGAACAGTGAGAACATATGAGGTGGAATTGGTTTAGTGCCATCCAGCCGTGTCCTGTGAGGACTGCCAAAAAGTAAGACTCAGTGTGGGTCAGGACTCTCAGGAAAAAAAAAAAAAAAAAAACAGACCTCACCTCTGTATGGGTCTACAGTTCAGGTTTGGGAAAATAGGCTGGTCTAGGAACAAATCAGCTCAACTGAGGCACACATCGATGAGCCAGAGAGGACTGTGACTCTTTCAAAGAGAAATTCAGACCGAATAAGCTTCAAAATGTCCTAGAGTGAAGTATTTTGAGAATTAGGTTCAGGGTTAAAATCAAAGAGAAAGAGTTTCAGAAATTTAAATCATACAGACTGAGTGAAGTGCACTACATGTGTCTTTGCAAATTTTAATTTCTGATACTAAGACTTGAAGGGGAAATGAGAGTTACTTCATTTTACAAAATGTGCAACTGAAGTGTGAGGAGTTAAGATGACGGCACAGTTTGATGTTTATTTGACCAATCAGCAGAGAGGTAACTCCAGCCCACACAGAGAACAAATTTTAAAGCTGTTTATTAATTTCGGTTTTATCATACAGTATTTTCATTTTGTGTGTGAAAACAAACTGTGAGGAAAATAAAAATGTAAAAAAGCAATATATTTATGTTTGTGAGAAGGGTCAAATTTGGAATGAACTAACCCTTTTTATGTTCTGAAGACAAAAAATGAAAACAAAGGTATACACGTACCTCTAAGCTGCCTTGAAACTATGAGAAGAAATCTTCGAAACTATATGGAAATCAAAATTAAGTTCATTTTTGAAAATCAAAATCATATTTCATCAAGTAAATGGTGTCAAAGCTCTTTAAAGTCATTACTAGCTTCAAGCTTTGGATATGTGGCTAGAGGCACTGGATCTTTGGAGGATGTTCAAAGACTTGTGTGACACACCTAGTAGCAAGTAAACATAATTTCCTTGAGTACTTTTGTATATTTAATTCTGATTTAAGATGTTATATGTTGTCCCTTTTTTTCTAGCTGAAACATCCTTAAATGTGGATCAAAATTCAAACACAGCTGTTCAAAATCCTAACAAACATTATATTGGTGCATTCATTATTAACATAGTACTGTAACTGTAACCTAGGCTTATTGTTCATATTTTAAAATAAATAAATAAATAAATACTGTAAATAACTATATTAACAATAAAAAATAACAATGAAAACATATATTTCTGTATTTAAATGAAGTCTATATGCCATATACTGTATACAAAAGTCATAATAATTAATTATTCTTTCTTTCAGTGTATGCATTCATTCATTCATTCATTCATTCATTCATTAATGAGTGTGTATAAGTTTGGGCTGCTGTTGTGAACTGAATGTGTCCAGTGTGCAATACCTATGAGCGTGTCGCCCCAGTCATTCACAAACAGACAATACACCTACAGTATATCCAACCATGTGCACAATAATCTTTAGACAATGATCTTTAAGATAACAAACAAACCCCCACACACATCGGATGCTCGCTCTGTCCGATTGATCCCGCTATCCAAATGACAGCATTAAAGTGTCATGCAATTTGCAAACGTTTCAATGGGTTCCAATGTGTCACATTTATCCATAATAAATAATAAAACCCTTAAACCTGCGGAGGGCTCAGCGGTAATCCTGCACTGCCCTAATTGTGCAGTGACATCACCTGCTTTTCTTCTGCTCTGACAGAACGAAGCAGGAAAAGAGGAATCCAAAACCAAACCAAATCTGCCGCCCCTCTGCGATTACCCATCAGACACTGGAACGCTAGGTAGGATCCTCATTTTCTTTTGCTTTTTCATTCTCTTTGTCACTGAGATAATCTAAAATAAAGAAGAAGAGGGAAATCTTCTTCTCTTCTGTGTTTCCGTAAATAACATCAGAGAGACGATTTCTGCAGCTGGAGGGATGTGGGAGAGAGAACTGATGTTATTGTGTGTGAATCAGGGTAAACAGGAGGTCAGGGAGAGGGGGTGTGATGAGACTAAACTCCTTTGAAAACGACAACGCAACACACACACACACACACACACACACACACACACACACACACACACATACAGTTAAACCCACGGACACAAGGACAGAGGCGATGTGCTAAAAATAGCTGCAGATTTCTTGACATAAACACAAAGATCTCCTTATGGGACTCTGCTGATATATGATACCGGCACATTGAGATGCAGACATACACAGGCTGGCCCTCTTCGTTTGCTCAGTGTAACAAAAGGCTGACGTTAACGTTAAAAGACACAATGTTGGACCGGCACCAAATCGCTTCCTGTCACCCGAGACAACCGCATAAAAGAGGGTACCAAGCGGACCAGAAATAATTCCTTATAATTAAATTTTGCACTAGTTAATTCAAATGGGCTCTTGCCCATCGTCCATCCAAAAAGCGCACATTGGGAGCCCCTGGCAGACAGCGCCCTCAGCCGTGCCAATTACTAGCCAGTGTTAGAAGATGAGTCCAGATCATGGCTTCTGCTGAAGAAAAAAAGGGGATGGTCCACCTTAAAAAATATATATATATTCCCTAATATGTTTATGGAGTAAAGGAACTCATTCATTCATTTTCTTTTCGGCTTAGTCCCTTTATTAATCAGGGGTAGCACAGCTGAATGAACCACCGACTTATACAGCATACTGTATGTTTAATGCAGCGGATTCCCTTCCAGCCGCAACCCAGCACTGGGAAACACCCATACACTCTTGGATTCACACACACACACACACACACACACACACACACACACACACACACACTCATACACTACAACTAATTTAGTTTACTCAGTTCACCTATAGCGCATGTGTTTGGACTGTGGGAGAAACCGGAGCACCTGGAGGAAACCCAAGCGAATACAGGGAGAACATGCAAACTCCACACACAAAAATGCCAACTGATCTAGCCAGGACTCGAATAAAGTTGTAAAAATAAAATACAATTCAAAAAGGTAAACAATATTCCAATATTATTTAAACAATTGTTTATTGTTAGATACAGAGATATTGTTCATGAATCACTCAATGAAAATGAATAATATCAGAAACACTTCTAAAAACACTACAAATCAAGTAAAATTTCAATTAGAATAGAATTTCAAGAAGATGTAGCCTAAATAGTTACTAAAATTACAGTGATCAATAGATTTGGTCACATATTATAATTTTAAGGTGCAATCCTTACTAATAATAAATCATTAGCAATTAGACTTTTAGCTTAATAAACTTATATTTTGCTGCTTCTTAACAGTTATTAAGGTTGTAGTTGGGTTTAGGTATTGGGTAGGTTTAAGGATATAGAATGCAGAATATGTACAGTTGAAGTTTTTTCTTTTTCCAATATTTTCCGAATGATGCCTAACAGATCATTCGCTTGACATTAACACCCGCCAATCTGCCAAATGCAGGTAGATTTCAGCTGTGGCGGGTAAGATAGCCATTCCCACTAGCCACTTTGGCTGGTTGAAGCTCCCCACAAAAATAAATTAGCATTTTACTTTATGATCATTTGTCAATATCTGTGCAAATGAAAACATCACGAGTGACAAAAATAACTGTCCACGTGAGCAGAAGAAAGCAGGTAAACACTGAATATTTTTGTTGAATTAAAAGTGCATGTACTGTTTACAGCTTTATGCTGCTTGTTTTTACACATTATTTAAAATTTGTGGCAAGGAAATAATTAATTGGTGTGGCCAGAGAAAAACTTGGCAAATCCTTAATGTCGAGCCCTAAAAGGTCATGTAAAATAAACTATTAATAAAAATAAAAATAAAATAACACTAATTGCAGTGCAACACAATGAAACCACAGCCCATTTGCTCATGCTCATTGAGCAAAGTCGTACACAGCACACAAAAAATTTAATGAACAAGGAGGTATGTGGACATAACACAACATTGAAATGAAGTAATTTCAGCATGCCAAATTCAAATTATGGATATAAAATATATTTTCTCAACAACAAAATTGTGGCAAGTAACAATGGCAAGTAGCTAGTAACCTTGGAAAACTGCTAGCCACATAGCTGGCGACCAAAACAAGTTAATGTGTTATGTTCCTGCTTATGTTCTATATATTCTTTCCGTTAAACAGAAATTGGGGGAAAAAATATACAGGGGGCCTAATAATTCTGACTTCAATTGTACATTATAAGTACAAATAAACAGCCGGTATCTTAATAATACGCAGATAATAAGTCATTAGTTAATAGAGAGAACTGATACTTAAACTTAAGTGTTACCAATGATTCAATATTTTCGTTGGTGTTCCATGTACACACACAAACAAAAAGGCACATGGTTTTGGAACAATGTGGGAGTGAGTAAATAATGCCAGCATTTTCTGGTTTAGTCAAACTCATCTTTAAGAAGGCATTACTATTCCATTACCAAAGCACAGTACAGCAAAAAACAGCAGTTCACATTAAATATCATCACCGCTAATATGCTGTCTGAACCATACGCTTCCTTTGTTATAGACCCAAAGTACAGACTGTTCCTCACAGCGAGAGGATTTAGGGACATTTTAGCAGGGCAATTTCCTGTCTTTTCACCATTCAATGTCATTTTAAAAGCTGGCCACCCTTTCAAAAAATCACCTACTCAAACAGGCTCGGCTGAACAGCGGTTTCCCTTGCTCCTGCGGCAGTTATTTCATTTTTTTTTTTCCTGAGGGGTTGATTACAGAGGGAGGTAATTTATGGGCCACTTCATTGCCAATTCAATGGGCACATCACCTGTAAATAATTGACACTCTTCATGTCCATTCCAACATCATCATATCCAAATCATATTGATGCATCTCTCTCTTCTCAGAGTGAGGTCAGCAGCAAATCCCGCTCTAAATCTACAGCGCTCACGCACGCACATACACACACAGCTCAATTATGCTCCCGGAAAATGCATTTATATTGTATGTTGAGCCATCCATTCCCAAAATACGAAAAAGGCATTTGCATTTTATGAGGGAAACACCAGCGCTTGTAAGGCAGAATAGTATTAAAGTTTAAGATATGCTTAAGTTTTAGGCTTTGCACTAATGAAAGTGTTTTTATAGTTTTCGCCATTTGGGTACAAGAAACACTTAAAGGTCCCATGAAATAAAGGTGTGTTTTTTTTTTTTAGATGTTAGTATCAGTATTGTTCATTTTTGAGATATCTATTAGCTAGTGTGCTCCAAAACAGTGACAATATTTGCGTTTAGAAGATATAAAACTGATATCAACATGTAAAGCTTGTTGTCACTTCTGTCTCAATTGATGAACGGTTTTATATGTCAAGCCATACTACATTTTCTCATTAAATCATAACCAATCAAATGCCATCTAGTATCTGACATGCCCCGCCCCCTTCAAGATGCTTCTCATTTGCTTTCATTTGATGCACTTATATGATGCGGTGATAAAACAAAACGCTATTGGCTGTTTTTTTTAAGGGGAGGAGCCTCTCTTCATGTTTCGATTGGGATTACATCAAACATCGAATAAAAACGCACATTTCAAAGCACTTCATGGGACCTTTTAAGGGATATTTCATACAAAAATGAACATTCTTTCAAAATCATTAAATTGCCCTCTGTTTTTTGGCACACCAGTTGTTCCAAACCTAAATTGTAACAATTCAGTTGATGGTATTTTTGTATAATACTGTATATAAAGTCAATAGCTTTAACAGTGATAAATGTCTGGTTATCAATCATTACGCCTCTGAATGCAAATCTGCACATAATAAATTTGAGCTAGGCAAACTAGTGAAATGTTTTAATACTGATTGAATTTGAGGTTTTCACAAAAGTTAGTTAATCAAGCTCTCGTCTAATCTTTAAAATGTTCCAAATAGCAATTAGACATCTAAAATTATCTTTATTGGCATGTTTTGGCAAGTCCACTATAGCTGGACTAGTAAAGCTGAGATAAATAAGGATACAGTTTTTTTCTGATTAAAATTGAGATTGTGATGACTAAAACATTAGACTTTTGTGCTACATATAATAGATTCAAGTGTTGCATACATTTAAGTACTTGGATAAAAGTTTATAGTTAGGGTGTAAACTCATGTAACTCATGTAAACTCATGTAACTCATGTCTGTGGTAGCAGAAAGTACATTTCCATTTGCATGTATTATAACATGATGGCTCTTATGCTGGGTTCACACCAGATGCAGAGTGTTGCATCACTTTCTCCAGATTACTCACAAGATGTTTTTCTCCTCATGTGAATTTTCCACTTGAGTTGAATTTTTTTAAACTAGTGCAGAACACTGAGGTGAATTTCGTGTTAGCATTTTGAATAAACTTTGCTAATTTACTGAGAGGGGTTTGAATGCAGACCTGGTGCAGTGCAATTTGAGCTGCATCCAATGCTTTTTATTGCGCTCACCAAACCCCACCCCTAACCCTACCCGTCACAGTGACATCACTCACTCCATTGAGTGCATTGTGTCTGACATTGCATCGCTGAGTGATGCAATCTCAGCTTGCATCATAAAGGCTGCATCCAGATACTATTAAATTTACTAGCGCGAATACTTAAATTGACAATTGGTTTGAACCTAGCATAACACCAGGTGGTAGAGAGGTAGAATTTAATCTTGGGTGTCACAACACATTTTTGCTTCCTCAAGAAACATCAAGGTTTGTTTTCTTGCATCAAACATGTACAGCATGGTTGAGCTTCTGTATCTGTTCACTAAAACAATAAAAAGTGAAATAGAAATTGTGACTCAAAGGCCTTCAAAAGGAGATTTTATTTTATTATAAATTATTCATAATTTATTGATCTTTAAATGAACATTTTGAGTCACAGAACACTAAAATATCTTCAGTTGTTTTCCAAAGAAGTTTTGATGAGTTTGGAACGATGTGAGGCTAAGCAATTTGAGACCAAATTTTCATTTTGCGATGAATTGACCCTTTTTTCTTTTTCTAAAAAAGTATACAATTACAAAACTGCCGACACTACATCTTACAGCTGCAGGCCTGCAGAAAACTGATGAACAGAATGATTAAGGAATATCAATACACTACTGCCTTGCAAGCACAGTAATGAAGGATTTAGTGTGTTGTCATTAGTTTTTAACAGCTTGATTTAGCTGGATTACATTTTAAGCTCACAAGTAAACATTCACTTTACCAAACACGATCAATTAAATGAAAATGGAAAGAAAATAGCTCAAGAATAGCGTTTGTCAGATGTCTAAAAGATAAGACTGTACTAATTTGCATAATTACTTGAAGGGAAAGAAAACACACTTTTAGAGGTTTGATCAAATTTCTGACCTATTTTAGCAGAATAAATCCAGGATCAACACCTTGATCTCGTGTTTAAACAAACCTGAATTACTAGATCAGTGATGCAGCCTGTCCAACCACATGAGGAAATTGCCTGTTTCCATGGCTGTTCATTAAGTCGCCCTTAAACCTTGAATTGATAGCCATTTTTAACTTCATAAAAAAGTTATGAATATTAATTTTCCAATTTGAAATGGCTCTTACCTCTCCTTCTCCGTCTTCCCTTCGAACACACATACTAAAAATGGCTGAATAATTTATCAATTGGCTTCTTACACAATAGACAATTAATTCAGTGATGCAAAATTAATTATGGGTAGTCCCTTTCCAAGCCCATCCTTTCACAGATTGTAATGGAGCATTTGAAGGGAAAAGCTTTATGGCCTGCAGTCAGAACTCAAGGCGGCTGAATACATTAAAGTGCTCAACGTTTCATGTAACGAAATGACAGACAAGTAAAGCAACAATTATATCACACGAGGTGTGACTCTAGGTCTATAGCCTGATTTATATTTCAGCGTCGAGTGATCGTCGTACCCCACAGCGCATACCTTGCATGTAGTTGACGCCGTTGTGAGCATTTATACTTCTGTGGTCTAGCTGTGCTGCTCTGGCAATAATACTTCCAAAACACTAGCAGACAGTGGGGGTTTTATGTTCAACTGTATCGAATTTATTTACCTGTGTTTGGCTTTACATTGGATATGACGCTACTATAGACATAGCTATAACTCACACTCATTCAGGCCCCACCCTTCAGTCATCACCGCAACCTAGCTGACCAATCACAGATCTTGTACAACTCTTTATTGTGACATGTAGTTTTTTTGAGAGGTGCACGTATAAAGGTATGCCAAAGAGTATGCGACTGTACAAAGGTTAACCAGGACCTACTGCTAACACTTGAAGCAGAAATATATATTGGCCTCATGTCTCTGTGTGTGTCAACTAAATACAAAAGCAGTCGTAAAAGCAGTCATTGTACAACAAAATTAGTTGTACAGATGACAACACATTTAAAAAAAAGCAAACATAACTTCACAACACAGCAGAACGAAGCCACAACCCAAAATAATTAAAAAAGCAAATTCACAACAAATCAGAATAGCCACAACATAATAAAATCAAGCCATAAAATATGTTTCTGACCACTAGGGGGCAGTTCACGGCAAAGTCTAGTAGGGAAACCACTGCGGAATCAATAAAGCATAATTTTTGTGACCCTGTTCAATACTAAGTAAAATGTATACATTACTATAAAAGGCAGGCTTAGGGTTGGTGTGGGGGTAGGTGTTAATAAAATATTATTAATGGCTAATAGAATAAATAATATGAATAATATTCTGTTTTTACATTACTGTGATGGTTGGGTTTAGGGTCGGTGTAGGGGTAAACGTTAATATTATACAATTAATGGGAAATTTAATAAATAATATAAGTAATACTCTGAATATAATAACACTCTGCATAATTACAGTTTTTACATTACTGTTATGGTACGATAAAGGGTTGAGGTAAATGTCAATAAAATACAATTAATGGGTAATTTAATAAATAATATAAATAATACCCTGTATAATTACTGTTTTTCCAGTACTGTAATGGTTTGGTTTAGGGTCAGGGTAGGGGTAGGGGTAAACATTAACAAAATACAATCGATGGGTAGTTTAATAAATAATATAAATAATAGTCTGTATAATTACTGTTTTTACATTACTGGGATGGTTGGGGTAGAGGTAGACGTCAATAAAATACAATTAAAGCATAATTTAATAAATAATATAAATAATACTGTGTAAAATTGCTGTTTTTACATTACTGTGATGGTTGGGTTTAGGGTCTGGGTAGGGGTAGATGTTAATAAAAGACAATTAATGGATAATTTAATAAATAATATAAATAATACTCTGTATAATTACTGTTTTTACATCACTGTGATGATTGGGTTTAGGGTCGGAGTGGGGTAGATGTCAATAAATTACAATTAATGGGTTATTTAATAAATAATATAAATAATAGTCTGTAAAATTACTGTTTTTACATCACTGTGATGGTTGGGGTAGAGGTAGACATCAATAAAATACAATTAATGCGTAATTTAATAAATAATACTGTGTATAATAGCTGTTTTTACATTACTGCGATGGTTGGGTTTAGGGTCGGGGAAGGGGTAGATGTTAACAAAATAAAATTAATGGGTAATTTAATAAATAATATAAATAATACTCTGTATAATAACTGTTTTTACATTACTGTAATGGTTGGGTTTAGGGTCGGGGTAGGGGTAAACATTAATAAAATACAATTGATGGGTAGTTTAATAAATAATATCAATAATAGTCTGTATAATCACTGTTTTTACATTACTGTGATGGTTGAGTTTAGGGTTGGGGTAGGTGTCGATATATTTACTGAGTAATTTAATAAATAATGTAAATAATTCTCATTAATATCTGGCTGCAGCTGTATCCCTTCTAGCAAGTTGGCCCACAGAAATAAAAAATCTGATTATCAAAAAGTATGCTTAATTGTGCTACTAGTGATTTTATAATACAACTATATTTGTCTGATGCAAACATGAGCATTTGCTCGTTTCTGCAAATCAACTGCCCCCTAGCGGTCAGGAGCATTTTCTCTGTTTGTGTTGTGAACCTAAATTTGACGCTTTAATTCTGTTGTTTTTGCATGCTTCCATTGTGTTGTGAACTTCTAGTTGCTTTTTAAATTCAATTGTGTTTTGCCATGTTTCATTTGTGTTGTGCACTACTGGGCCACCACAAGAAAAGATCGCAGACAATGGGGCAGAACACTGGCCCGGGTGCTGTCGTGCCCTAAATCAATGGCATCCACTCCTGGAGCTTGCTGTCCTGCTGCCGGTGACTTGTGAGTGGTAAGAGAGCCTTGGCCTGTCATGAGGGTTATATATAAGCTATTGATTCCAGGAGCTCTCCGGCTGTGTCTGTACACACAGCATCGCTCCTCTCTGACTCTCTGACTGACAGCACACTGTTCACAGCGTGGCCAGACTGATATGTTCTGGATTTGGATTAATGACCTGTAACAGGGGGCCCTGTGTGTTTGCACTTGTTTGTTTACACCACACACACAGAGAGACGCTGGCATGCATTGGCGTTCCATCATTATCACTGAAAATTAAACAATTATACATGCATATTATAAACACGTGCAAGATATACTGGATATATATAACTTCTGAGGGGGATAATAAAGTTGATTTCTGAAGGCTGTTGATAATTCAGATTAAACACCAAAGGAATTATTAGAATTTTAAAATATTTTACTATTATTAATTATACTAATCACTAATATTATACTTTATTATTAGCATATTACTAAAACTATTTTAACAACATAAATATACATACAAATGTAAACCAGTTCTTTTAAACTGCATTAACACTTCAAAATATTATTTTACTATATTTTAGAATGAAATAAATGCAGCATTAGTGAGCATTAAAGAAAGAAAGAAAGAAAGAAAGAAAGAAAGAAAGAAAGAAAGAAAAAGATTTTTTAAAATATTGCAAACTTTTGACTTGGGGTCCGAATGTCACACATGTCTTAAGAAAAAAATAAATAAATAAAGTGAAATCAAAGTTTTAATTTACGGAAATAAAAATATATTTTAATATAATAAAATGTATATTTTAACTCTATGCTTATTTTTTAAACAAATATAAATAAATAAATAAATAAATAAATAAATAAATAAATAAATAAATAAATAAATAAATAAATAAATAAACGAATAAACGAATAAATGAATAAATAAAGATAAAATAAACAAAAGAAAATAAACAAATAAATAAATAAAGATGAAATAAATAAAAAATAAATGAAAATAAATAAATAAATAAAGATAAAATAAATACATAAATAAAATAAAGAAAGAAAGAAATAAAAGAAAAGTAAATAAGTAAATAAAAGAAAATGAATAAATGAAAATAAAGAAATAAAGATAAAATAAAGAAATAAAAGAAAATAAATAAATAAATGAGAATAAATAAATACATAAATTAAGATAAAATTAATAAATACATACATAAATGAAAATAAATAAATAAAGATAAAATAAATATATAAATAAAATAAAATAAATAAATACATTTATTTTATTATAATAAATCATTATGTGTGCCCTTTTGCTGTGTGTTTATACACAGAGGGTGACACAAGTGGGCAAGCTGTGTTCTTCCTGTGCCACTCTACCCTGCTGGAGACCTGCAGATGGCACCAGGCCGGTGTCTGTGTGTGACACTGAAGAGTGGTGGTGGTGGTGGTGGTGGTGGTGGTGCAGGTTATTCATGAAGCTCCCTGGAACAAACCCAGGTACTATTTTTCAATCATCCTCCTTACGTAACTCAAAGAACACACCCTCAGCTCTGGCGTCCCGTCTACTCTGCTTTGAGTGGAGCAGGACTGACCCTTTCCAGCTTCACTGCGCCAAGACACTTACACCTTTCACCTAACAAAACTCATGCATTTACAAACCCAAGCCATAAGATTTTATAACTTTTTACAGAACACAAAGACAGATATTTTAATGAAACCTGAGAGATCTCTACCTTTCCCTTTAGCCAAAGAGTTTAGAAACAATTAAAAGTAATCTAAGAGGTAATGTTTAATCCCAAATCTATCTACAAGGGATGTTAATACGCACACACCGACTAGTACAACTATCTTCATGGGTACTTCCCTTAGACATAAGGATTTTTTTACCGTACAGACTGTATATTCTATATCCCATACTATAACTCATTACCCCTAAACCCAACTCTCACAGGAAACAATCCACTTTTTTACACTTTCCAAATACTTTTTGTCTGTGTGTGTGATTTTTAAAAGCCATTTTATGAGGACTTAAATAGATAATATTTAGTGAAGTTTCATAAAATAATTTCAAGAGGAGCATTGAGCACGGCTGGCTGCTCATCTGCAATCAGTAATGATCCAATCAGATTTATCCAAGCTTACAATAAATGGATTATGTTTTCCCTACTGCTCTATCTTCGTTTTGGAAGAATCCCCCCTTCCACCCCAACTCCTCCCTTTCTTCCCTTTTCCAGGGGGAGCTCTCGAGACCTACCTGATTTCGGATTCCCTTATATGCTTACTGATCGGGCAGAAGCCTTGGGCTCAAGTATCTCCGAGCTCAGGTTCTCTTGCGGGAAGGAATGCCAAACCTGCTATTAACGCTAAGCATATCTAAGTGGGAACTCTTGAACTGGTATATTATGTAAAGAGTATAAGACATTCCACACACATATGGAAAGAAATTTCTCTTACAGTATATATCATGAAAACATTTTATGCCTTGAGGGTGAACAATACTTTTAAGTATAAATAATAGCAAATGAAAGTGTCTGTGGCATGAAGCAGATTAGCAATAAATAAATAAATTCCATAAGTCCCATCTTTAAAATAAATAAATAAATAAATAAATAAAATAAATAAAAACCCTTACAACATTTACACTAGTTTCAATAGTCACAAAGCACAATTAAACATAATAAAAATAAGTTTGACATGAAAATAGAATCAAAACATTTCTTACTAACCTTAGCTTTGTACAGTTATACAAGTTTTCCAACTTTTTTTGGAAAACGAACAAACATAGCGCAGCAAAAACAAATGTTTTCTTTTTTTTAGCTTGACTGTTTTTTTTTTAGTTAAGTGCTCCAAAGATCAGCACAATTAATTCCCACTGAAAAAGCTTTTGTAACCTCTAAACAAAAAAGTGGCCAAAATATGTATCAATGTTACAGTCCAAATGCTGCTGAGAAGGCATAATTGAAAATAGTTCTTTATTCTTCTTCTTATAATAAAACAAATCTAATAATAATAATTATTATACCTAAGAACAAACTAAAAAGCAGAACCAAGTCCTATTGTAGCAAAAGACAACTAAGAAGATCACATTTATGACACATGGAGATGCCCAGACAGATAAAGCAGACATGGTGGGCTAAGATTGCTACAGCAGAGGCATATGAAACTAGGAGGAGCAGTGGATTGAGAGATACTGCGGGAATTCTGGAGGAGTATAATCATTTAGCTATGCCATTGTGTATGTGTGTATGATTGTGTGTGTGTGTGTGTGTGTGTGTTTGGGTGAGTGTGCTTCCATGTCTGAAGAACAGTACAGGGGCTGTTTGGAGCTGACAGGCCGCCAGTGTGCTGTGCACCGGTGCAGAAGCACTAATTGAATTAAGTCTTTATTATTACACTGCAGTGGCAGCACTTCTCCCCATTTCGGCCCGCTTGGCTGACACTTTCTCCTTGAACACCTGCTTGACATCAACTTTTCTTTCCAGCTTAATTATTCAACCATCCCCTCATTCAGTAGGCCTCCTCCTGCAGCCTCCCCATACGCTGCCAGCATTAGTGTTTACACTTGGTCACGCTCTTTTAATTGTGCCCCGAATCTCTTCAGGTTAACCTCTTTGCTCTCCTCCCATTGGCACATGGACAAGCGGCATGCGGAGGCATTTGCTGTGCGGGCAACAGTTTTAACTCTCACAATACAGACTATTCTGATCCCTACTGATAGTGATGCTGAGTGTGGCTTCAAAACAAACCAATCCAATAACTTGCCTAGTTAACATACTTAACCTAGTTAAACCTTTAAATAATGGACTTTATGTTAAATACTAGCATTTTGCAAAACAGCTAGCAAAATATTATGCGCTGTCATCATGGCAAAGACTAAATAAATAAGTTATTAGAAATTAGATTTTAAAAGTATCTTTAATAAGTTGCTAAAAATCATCTGTATATTAAACAGCACTTATAATACACTACCTGACAAAAGTCTTGTCACTGATCCCATTCCAATAATCATAAATACTGCCAGCATGGACCCAAGATTCTCGCAGAAAACAATAAAGTTTGGAGAAGGGAAAATCACAGTCTGGGGTAACTGTACCTTCAGTATGGGGTATGCGAGAGATCTGCAGAATGGATGGCAACATCATCAGCCTAAGGTATCAAGACATTTGTGCTGGCCATTACATTACAAACCACAGGAGAGGGCAAATTCTTTAGCAGGATAGCGCTCTTTCTCATGCCTCAGCCTTCACATCAAAGTTCCTGAAAGCAAAGAAGGTCAAGGTGCTCCAAGATTGGCCAGCCCGATCACGAGACATGAACATTATTAAGCATATCTGAGGCAAGATGAAGGAGAAGTCATTGAAGATGAATCCAAAGAACCGTGATGAACTCTGACAGTTCTGCAAGATTGCTTTTCTTGTCATTCCAGACTTTATTAATTCGTTATTTGAGTCATTGCAGAGATGTATGGATGCAGTCGTCCAAGCTCATGGGAGTCATATACAAAATTACTTCTTTTTCCACTGCACCATGACTTTATATTCTGTACTGTACATTATTTCTGTTAAGTGACAAGACTTTAGGAAAGATTAGGAGAAATGTTTATTATTTGTTGGATTTCAATAAGTGTGTTAAAATGTATTTTTGCTATTTTGTAGAACTGATTTATTTGTGCTTTAAGTATATGCATTTCGAATCACTTGTAATTTTAAGCTTAGTGTAAATAATCCTTTTTTTAGAAGATGTGTTAGATCATTTTTTAACATCTTCAATAGGTTGCATTTTTTATATCTGGAGCAAGATTTGTTCTATTTTAGCTAATTAAGTGAGTATGATATGTTTAAATTAGTATTTGTTACTGTAGAGATGAACGGACCCTTTTCACATTTCCGGGTTTATCAGCAGCAGACATCGTCATAGTCCAACATATAGGTTTTACAAACCTATTTGCTCAAATAATACAATAGAAACTCATCGATAGTGTTTTCAAGACTTTCAGAAAAAAGAAAAAAAAAATTGTGTGAGAGTGATAACAGCAACCAGAAGAGAGAATAACGTCGAATTTACTGTCCAGTCCAGAGACGATGCATTAGAAACACCTCATTTGTTTTTGTTTCACATTTGATGCAAAGATGAAATAATACATACACAAATACTTTTGTAAAATTGTTAAACTTTTTCATGGATTTAAGATGCTGTGAAAAGGGTCGATATAACAAAATGAAAAGGTTTGTATGTTTCAATCAATCATAGATGAATATGGCTGTGCATAAACATTAGTGTGGAACAAGATATAGGCACCTACTGTATGGGGCAAATATATTCATATTGAAATAAGGGTGAGCAAATTATTTGTATTTTTGGACAATTACACCTCTTTAATAGTTTAAATAAATCAAGCCTGGTGCTTGGGATGCTCCCAATTCTCAGTTCTGGCCTGGATATGTTTCTTTAAACAGTCCCAATACCATGTGACTGACTGTAGTCTGTCAGTCTCCATCTCACTCCATACTGACGTTCTGCATTTTTCTGCTCTCTCTCTCTCTCTCTCTCTCTCTCTTTACTCAATGTCTGATGCCCCCTCCCTTCTTTAAACCACATCCATCATAACTCAGCCCATCTCCATTTGACTCACTGGCTTTCTTCTTATCGACATGTTTCCATTTTCCTCTGCTTTATCCCTCCATCATCTTCACTCTCTGTCCCCTTTCCATTTTTCATCCACTCTCTTTCTCCTCCAATTGACTTGTCTGTCTTTCTCTCCGTCCTCATTCTCTTTACCCTTCCCTCTCACCCTCTCTCTCTCTCTTTTCCCATCTTCCTTCAGGGTGTGAGTGGCTCTTGCCCAAGGGGCCGGTGGGTGGCAAAGTTGCCCTTGGTCAGGCCTGAGGCTTGGCAGCTCTTTTATGGGGCATTGTGTCCTCTCAGGGCATGTGGATGGATGGGGGGCGTTGACGTCAGGCTGGCTAAACTTCAATCACTCTACCTGGAGAAGGTTACAGAGGTTTTGGCTAATAGGCCAGGCTGACATATCTGTGGCCTTCAGAATCAAATACCTTCCCACTTCATTGCTTTCATCCTCTATCTACACTGCTTACATTTTGGTTTAAAACATACTATAAACAGGTACTGTATGTGAAAACAAACGATTAAAGAATGTTTTCAAACAATTTTGCTTTCAAAATGGATAATCTAACCCAATGTAAAAAAAAATAATGTTATCTAATCTATTAGTATGATTTAATATAATATAATATAATATAATATAATATAATATAATATAATATAATATAATATAATATAATATAATATAATATAATATAATATAATATAATATAATATATCATGTATTGTAGAATAGTGCAACGCAATTAATGCAATGTCATGTCTGGGTATGATGAAAAAAAATTAAAATTAAAATAATGTTTAATATAAAAATGACTTAATATTTAATATATGTAAATAATATGATACATTTTTTAAATATATATTTATTATATTACATTCAATTATTTGTTAGAATAATTTGTTGCAATAGAATAGAATATGTCTGGGTATGATATATATATATATATATATATATATATATATATATATATAT
>CAIGQQ010006052.1:6205410-6221916 GCA_903798035.1 Danio albolineatus | reverse complement strand
AATATAATATAATATAATATAATATAATATAATATAATATAATATAAATATTGTTGTGCAGTGTTTTCTCTGCTGGAGATTACTTCCAGTATTCTTTCTGAACTACAGTACAACTCCCTCAACTCCTCGCACTCATAAACTCCTGTCACAGCTGACAATATTCTGGACATTCACACCAGACCCTTTGCTGAGTCTTGTTTATCTGCTAACATAACAAAGCATTTTCCTTGTCTAGTCGTCCAGTGTTTGACCTTTAGCTTGTTTATCATTTTTGATTCTTTGGTGCCTAGCCTGACCATTCGCCTGTTTTTTGGATTGCCTTTATGCTCCTGTTTGTTCCTGTTTTTTGACCATTGCCTACACGACTTCTCTTTAATAAACTGCATATGGATCAGCACGTCCTTCCATTGTCAGTGTCCAATTGTTACAAATACAATATGATCATCAATTTATCTTTCATTTTGCCTAGGACACAACATTAAATAGATCAACTATCTAAAATTAGAAATGCCAGCAGATATCTAAAAGACCTGTACAGTAACCCAAAACAAAGCAAACAGATATGGATATACAAGAGATATGAAGTTTGCTATCTTCTAATCTTCTCAAACAAAAAGATTTGATGCCACGATGTTACAAATCCAATGATTAGTTCTTCCCGAAAAGCACTTACTGTAGCTAACACACCCACCGGTTACACATAAATACTACATTTCTAGATACCGTTGTCTTATTTTCAGTCAAGGACTAAGGTATGGGATGGCAATAATGAGAGAGCAGTATTGCTGGATGACTTCCAGAGAAATACAGTATGACGTAAACCTGAGGCCAGCCACCATCGTGCGTGAAGCTGAGTGAAGGCAGGTGCTTCGGCTCACCCTCAAACATTAATGAACTAGATTCTGAAAGCAAGTTTGTCTATAAATCATCCAGGACCTCCATCTCATATTAGCTCACAAACAAAGACTAGCTTATAGAGCAAGCTTGTGTTTACTCAGAGGAATCTGAATCGTCCCTACTGTGACTTAATATTGTTCAAACATCTGAACTTGAAAACAAACACATCTTTAAGATTTTGTAAATATCGTCCTCTCTTTAGCATTTTCTCTGACGCATTAGCGTATTAGCATGTTCAATCTTCTGAAGTTCAGCACTAATAATCTTATATCTCCAGTCTAGACTAAAGAGATTCTCATTACAGGGAGTGTGTGTGTGTGTGTATGTGAGTTTGTGTGTTGAAAAAGCTGTGAATCCCAGCTCTTTTTACGCAGTCAGCGCTGTGGGGTTTCAGCCGAGCTCACCTAAATCACAAGGCGGCTCCGGCTTTCATTAACACTTAATGCAGAGCTCTCCTTTTAATAGAAATGGAAAAGGAGGTGGCCGCCACTGTAAATTAAAGTGCAGCACGCTGGAGTTGTGGGAGATTTTCTAGGCTCTGACAGGTATGGCCTGAATTAGCTGTAGTGTTGTTCCAGTGGCCGGCGTGCAAGCGTTCGTATTGATTTCAACCATTGTTGCACTTCCTGTCTGAAAGGGAATGTTCATTACAGGAGCCGAACGCATCAATCACGGCTCTCCAGCCTTGGAATATTTAAAGACACAGCACTGATCCTCAACAAGCCTTAATAATAATAGCAAAGATCATCTTTTATATATTGATTAATCAGAGTTTATTCCCATGCTTTTACATCATGCAGCACATCTTTTCTTCCAGGGTGTTTGTTGTGGTTCTCTCTGGTGACTGATCTCTTGGTAACACGAATAGAATATTCCTTCTGTCTTCTGTCCTCACATGTTTGTTCTGTATGTACTGTACGAGTTTGAGTGTGTGCGTGTGCTTGTGTAAATGTGTGTGTGTTCAGAGCCTCGGGCTACGCCTCCATACATGCATGGCCTACTGCTTAGCTATTACACTCTCCGTGGCCCATTGACCTCTGTCTCCCTTGTCTCTCCAGCCTGGCCTGCCCAGAGGCTGAGTCAGTTCCTGTAGCCGGGTGCCTCAGAGCTGTTGGCTTCCACCGGGAAGGAGGAGAAGCAAATGACATACTGCAAGAAAATCGCTTAACCACACACCCTTTTCTTATAACCTCTGAACCTTGACCTCCACTATGCCTTGACCACCAGAAAAAATATATAGATTTCAGACAGCTCACTGCTGTCATCTCTCGCTCTCTGCTTTTGCGGCTCTTTAAAATATATTCAAGCTGATAAACAACATTCATCAATGGATAAAATGCATAAATGTTTAAAATATTTTTGTCTAGGTATGTCCAGATCTGATCACGTGATCAGAAATCAGGTCCGACCACGCAGTTTCAGACTCGATTGGAATTGGACGTTACCTCTCGATCAAGATGTTACCTCCCGATTTATGTTAAAATATATATATATATATATATATATATATATATATATTTTTTTTCATTATTTTTGAACACATCTATAGATATGAGGTGGTACAGAGTTAGACCTCTTTCTTGACTTCACACAGAAACAGCAACGTGTGCGGCACAACATCACTTGCCGGCAAAGTAGAACACGGAAGCAGCTTGAAGCGGAAAGCTTGAGTATGTCTGCTGTCTGGAGGTATTATAAAGTTAATGAGACTTTTTAGTGCTGTTGCAAATGTCCTTGATGAGAACACAAACAGGCTCAAATCTGACAAGGTAGAGATGTTAATTTCCATTACAGAAAACATACATACATTTCATTCTGTGAAACTTACTACTGTGATGACAGTACTAGTCAGGAGTGCAGTTCCTAAAAGCACATTACTGGCTTTGCAAACACTGTGGCACTTTTATTTATTATTATTATTATTTTTTTTTACATGCCTGCCGGGTATTTTAAGTTGAGATGATATTTGATTATATTTATTCTTTATGTAATATATAAGTATCGGATCGAGTTTCGGTATCGGTAGATACTCAAAACAAATGACTTGAGGTCGAAAAAACCTCATTGAAACATCCCTACTTTTTTCAGCAGCATTGGTTCTAGGTACACTTTCCCTACTGATTTTTCCCATTGGGATTTGAAAAATAAGTGACATGAACCAAACCAACTTGCTATGAGATGAATCACATTACATTATTTGATTTAAGGCAAGGAGGGATTTCATACAAAGAGATGAAGGTAACAAAACTCTTGCTTAACGGCTTTAAAGAGGGATAGAAACATGAAGAATTGTGAATGACACAATCTAATGAAAAAAATTGGTTGGTTTTATGTTTAGAAACAATGTACTCCTATTTTATTGCAAAATATGCATTTAGGTTGCACAGCACAGTGCTTCTTGTACGTGGGTTGAGCTAAGGCTCTGTTTTGATGGGCTTTGTTTGCTGTAACTCTCCTATTGGTGGATTTTTCTATATAGCACCAATGATAATATAGTTATGAATATCACTATTAAACACAGCTTTCTAAAAATAAGCTACTGTTAAAAATCAATTCCCAACTGGGGAAAATTACTGAAGTTTTTTTTACATTTGAAACCAGACTGTTGAGCTTTACTCCTTTAGTGCACTTAAAATTTGGTGAATAATCTCTGCACCCTGAACTTAGCAAAATCTTCTTTAAAAGGACCACATGAAATTGCTTAGAATGCAGTTTCTTTCATGCGTTTACCAAAATTGCTGGTTAGCATAGTCCTGTTTATGCCAGGTAGATTCATCTGGTTCCAAATGGCATCTTTTTCCTTCGACAGCTATTCAAAATAGTTAAGCTAACAAATAGTTTTCTCAAAGTGTTCTAGAGCACTTGATGTGCTTCGCTGCAGTACGGCTATAGCTGGTAGGCAGTGTTATCAATAATAACGATAACTGAATAGGAAATGAAAATTTTAAAAAAGGTTAATTAACATAAACTATGGGGAAATTATCATACATGACCCCAAAACATACCAGTAAAGACCACAAATTAATTTTATCCTTTGATACCTGGTATTTTTTTTTTAAATTTTAAACCAATATAAAGTTTTTTCAAATATATGTGCATATTTTTAAAATTACAGCTGTGTCCTTATTAACTCTTAAACCCAAAAAGTACTAAGGCTTAAAAACTAATTTCATTGAAAAGCAAATTTTATTAGATGAAAACACCTACAGTATGCATTTAAGATGACTCATCCTTTTCCGCATTCTTTTTAAAAGTGCATTAAAATTACTTTTAGATGTGCACTAGACGGCCTTAAAGTTGCAAGGCATAGAAAACACACCACAAAAACTCTCAATTGATTTCATAGGGTCTTGTCTAGTCACCATTATGGATCTAACAGACCCTGAGCATGTGCTATAACCACTGCCACAACATTCCACTACATACAGTGCTCACAAGAACTCCTCCCAACCTTCTTTTAGCCAGTGATAATACACATTACTGAGCACAGAGCCAGTAATGAGTGAGTGCGGAGAGGTACACTTTATTCATGTGCTCATTTTTTTGTGTGTTGGAGATAAAAAGCCGACGGGGTGCTCTTCAACTCATCTCTAGCAATTACACAAGGAAATGTCTTATAATTGGCTTTTGCTTTATGTCCAGCCATTATCAATGTCCCTTACAGGCAGAGAGAAAAATTGGGTGGAAGTTGGAGTACTCAAAGTCCATTTGCACATGAATTAGGATTGTTAATAGGGACGTGCAAAATACATCTTTTCAAAATCGAGCAGTTTGTTGCCTGACTCGTTTTTCTTAAGGACACCATGTAAAATTATGCTCTTTGATCGACTTGATTCTTATGGGCCGTTTATATAAGATATTTCCTTGCTTTTTTAGAATCGAGAGATCATTTGCATTTATAAAAGTTGGCACAGAATACCAATTTTAGATACGACAATCAATTCTATGGTCATACATCACTCAGCTGCCATTTGATAGTTCATAATGATGCTGATTGAAGCGGATATATTTTAAACTAAAACTGAAAGACAAATAAAATCAAATAATTTGGAACACTCTAAAAAATAACTCAAGAGGTCTGTTACCACTACATAGTCTAATACATTGTTGTAACTTAAAAATGTAAAATTGCCGATTAGATTAAAACTTTTAAGTTGTCAGAATATTTTATTTACGTTTTCACAACAGGAAAATATTGATAATTACATCAACTAACAAATGCAGCTAATTTAAAGGTAAATAAGTATGTCAATTAGTTTGAAACAACATTTAACTTGTAGCAACCTAAAGAAATTGGCTTGATAACTCAATTTTTCCACAAAAATGGAGTTTTGGATTTCAAAGCTCCTCCCCCACTGAACAAACAAGAAGCAAGTCCGGACAAGTTTTATGCAGACTGTTTGGCACAAAGAACATTTTAAGATGAAATATCACATTTCTCCATTCCACTAGAGTGTTGGCTACTCCTGGTAAATACAGTTGATGTTAGCAGTGTTTTTGACTTTTTCTTGCTTTACAAGAATGCACAGGAATTTGAGGAGGACCCTGAAAGGCAAGTGATGGCAATTGCCATAACTGGTGATCAGTCTGCTTTTGAACTGAACCACAAGATGGAAACCATCATGGTTGAAGCCCTGTGCAAAAGCAATGTGTCTCAAGAACATTATTTGCTGAAGTCTCTACTTATATCGGAGTAGATTTTGCTCTTTATGTTGCACTTTAAGTCCACACACTGGTGTTTTTGTTATTTTGTGTACTATTTATATGAGACTCTACACATTTTTGTTTTGTAAAATACTAAAAAAACTGTGTTTTAAAATTTAAAAATTACAGGAAAACCAAAATGTTGTTGTTGAATGTGTTTCTTACAAGCAACTAAACAAACAGGTTTTTTTTTTTTTACAATTTTGGCTACTTAATTTATTTGAGGTTCTAAACTTGAAAACTTGCATGTATAATTATGGTCATTAAGTACATAACACTGGATTTATTTTAAATTAAGAAAGAAAAACTATTCAACTTTAAAAAAAAATACTTTGCTATTTAAAACTGCCTCTGATTAAAGAGGAAAATGTCATTTGGAGAACATAATAACGTTTGTTGTCTGAACTAACTGAATTTTGTTAGATGCTGTCGTAACTTGAATATAATGTTGCAAATTGTTGCATTAAATTTTTTTGTTTGGTCTAAGCAATATTTTTTAGAGTGCACTTTAAATAAATGTTACTGACTATAGTTGGGACGTAAGTAATTGAGATTTATCTAGAGCGAGTAAGAGAGATAACACTGTGTTTAATATAGTATGAAGAAGCATGAAAGATGCCGGGATCCCTCGTCAGCTTTGTTTTTTTTCTTGATGCCGATGGCGCCCAGGACTTCCTGTGTGCAGACTGGAGGAAAACATGAGAGTGAGCAGTTTCCAGTGTCTGGCACTGAGGAGAAGGGACTCTGAGCTGTCTAATAGTATAAGATCGGCTCTCTCTAATTGGGAGAGAAGTGGGACTTCCTTCTGGAAGCAGGCGGGAGATGGAGAAAGCACTGTTCTGTTTCGACAAACTGGCTAGAACAGTAGACTGGAGGGCTTAACCTGAGGCTAGGAAAAACAGACTGGAGAAAAACACGGACTTAAACCCTGGCACGTACGCACACTGATACACAATGTGCCCACACTATAAGCTTCTTAAAATATTACACCATAAGAGCCCTGACATTGTGCATTGGAGGATAAATTAAATGTAGTTTTACCCTAAAATCTCCACCACCTTCAAGTAACCTTGCTTCTCTTATCTCTTTTTATGATTGGTTGCATCTACTGTCTGTATGGAGGGAGTTATACTCTTGATGATGGAAGCAGCCTTTACACTGGTTCCTAACCATGTGCAGCACAGATTGACAGAATATTATATTTGTTCGGTTCTCAGTTAAAGTGAGCTACATAATCAACCTCATTTAATGTGTGATAGCTTTGTGAAGAGAATATTGAATAGTGAGACTTCTCTATGGATATAGACCATAATTAAATAAATAAAAATCAATGGGAAAAAACAGCTCTATATTGTACAATACACTTCTAGCACTTATGCATTATTGCTCTTTTGTTGATTTTGATTGCATTCATTGTCAGCCGTTGTCAGCTGAGCCTGTCAGTCATTCTCAAGAAGCAGGAAACATTCATCAACGGCTTGTCATCTTCTATATTAAAAAATATTTATCAATGAAAACAACCCCTCTCTCTCCCCCCACCACACACACACACATTTTCTTAGTATTTACATTTAGTTGTTCTTTTGTTGCTTTTTGTTTACTCTTTTGTTGTTCTTTTTGATTACTTCTATTGTCCTTGTTTGTAAATCGATTTGGAAAGAAATGACTGTTGTAAAATGATTACAAGTAAAAGCTTCATTTAATTCATACAGAAGGATATTTATTAATTATATACATATTAAAAAATATTTGGTAACAGTTTACTTGAAGAGGCTGTTCTTAAGACTATCTTGAAACATTCATAATCATGACACAATATAATATTTTATCCATGCATATTACAACTGTTAAAAAACGTCATCAGCTCAGTTTTTTAAAATGCAAAGGTGACATTGTTTGAGATGTCTTTTTATGACAAATACAAATACAGAAATCACCTGACATTGTCCTTGACTTAACAATTTGAGGTCACACTTTATTTTGATGGTCTGTTTGTTGAATTTAAGGTGCATTGCATCTACATGTCAACTAATTCTCATTGGATTATAAGTAGACTGTTAGGTTGGGTTTAGGGTTGAGGTTGGGGTAGGGTTAGTGTAGTTAGTTGACATGTACTTGCAAAGTTTCTTATAGTCAGTTAAATGTCTGCTTAGCAGAAGTATTAGCAGATATTAAGCAGACAGTCTACTAATACTCAAATGGACCATCAAAATAAAGTATTACCCAATTTGACATTAACAAGACTATATAACTTGTCATGAATCTGTCAAAAACATGACTATTTTAATTGTTTCATTAATTTAATATTTTTCTTAAACTACATGGTTGCAAATTGAATGTGTCATTAATGTTGCAATGTTATATAATTATTTGACATAGTTTTACTCTATTACTCAGAAGTGATCAAAAAAAAAATTCAGAACACAGTTTTAATGGTCTTTTGAACACCCCCTTTAAGTAAAGTGTTACCCAATATTTATTGGAATGGTATAAATGTCCGGTGTGGTTGCCATAGTAACCTCTGTCTCCACCTCAACTCTGAGTCTTTCACATCAGCAGCATCATTGATGCTGGATAAGTGCCACTCCATTACACTTAAAATCCAACAGTGCTGGCCTGGCTTACAGCCAATCGAGTGTATAGATATTCCATTTTAAAAATACACAAATCCTCCTCCTGTGGGGTCTGAGAACATGTAGATTGACCAGAGCTGCTTCAGACCCAAGAGCATGCTAGCAGCCATAAACCAAGATGACAGATTGATCCAGGTGCAACGCTCACTCATAGACATGACAAGCTCACTTTTCCCCCTTCAGTGTCAGTCAAGACCTACCATCAACAGAGCAGCTAGACCGTTTGCAGCTCACACCTTCATTTATTAGAGGACATTTAATTTGCTGTTAGATATGAACACATTACCATCGCTCTCACAGAAGAAATAGGGCAGAGCATTGAGCTAAGAGCTCTGCTAATAGGCTATTTGCAGTTATTAATAATCCATTACCTGTCAGGCTAACTCCTAAAAGAAGTAAACCTTTCGAAACTGCCATCAATGTCCACCGATATCAAACACCCAACTTTTAGGATAGCGGAGATTCTCAAGTGGGTCGTTGAGGGGGGGAATCGCCAGCTAATGGCTTCATTTGAGCATCAAAGCAATAAAACCTGGAATTCTGGGTAAAATAGATTTCTAATGATTAGTTGAGAGATAGATTCTCTTACCTTGTTTTAGGGGAGGTTGTCAACCATTCTTCATGCTTTTCAAAGGTTATCAAGTATGCTGCAATTTCCTGTCAAACAGAGAGAACAGAAAGGTAGGTGTTACTGTTAAAGAATACCAAATTTTTAACATGGTATATTAATAAACCATAGCTGATTGTAAAGCGAGCTTACATAATATTATATATATAGAGAAAGATTTTATAAAATATTTTCTTCTCATATACAATAACTAAAGTCTAAAACCGTGTCAAGCTTGGAATCAGCTCTGTTTAAATTGCTATCAGCTCATTCGGCTTCCTCATTGTCTGAAGACATTATGCTATGAAGACGTGAATGACATGAATCCTCCTTACAGTGACTCTTTGATTGCTGCAACAAAAGAGAAATCACTTCTCGGGATGAACAACAAGCATGACAGCAGATGATGCGATTTCTGGTACTGATGTTAACCCAGTCATCACTGTCACCCAACAAAAGAGACAAGTGGATGAGTGAAACGTATCCCATCATTCCTTCACAAAGCTAATCATGGGAAATGAAAGCAGACTGGGTACTGACAAGCAACCTCATGATTACCTGTGACAGCCAGCCATTCATTTCACACTGAGGGCATTTGTCATACAAAGACAGCAGGAAATGCGGGGGGACACGAATGATGTTATCAAACAGCAGTCCAATTATTTCCCGATCTTAAAGCGTTGTTCTGGGTAAATTAAGATGAAACTGAATAAACAGCTTTAAGAAAAGATTTGTAAAAACTTGCCACAGTGTTGCTGACGAAGAAGTTTCTGCTGAGGAATCGTTTATTGAATCCATATGTATGGGTTTTTGACTCTTTTAATCTAACGCTACACGCAGATTCAATAAACTCATCACTCAGTCATTCTTTCAACTTCAGAAGCTTCTAATCTCACTTAAATAGCAGTTCACCAATATAAAACACCAACTGTCAATCAATAAGCATGCTTACTAGAACACCACGCCAAGCAGTTTACATAATGTAAATCCACCACACTACAATCAATTTCAATATTCTCCCTGCATTTGAGGTTGACAAGATTTTATTTACTAACCTAATTAAACACTGCACGCCTATCAATAATAGCCCAAATTCTGCTCCATTCCCGACAACCAACGGCATTCGGACGCCCTTAGGAGGTAATAATATATATTTATAGGCAGTAACTCCACGGTTTAATCCTGTCAAAGTTGGCAGTAGAGACATCCCTTGAGGTACCAGGGTGCCAAAACTGGCAATACCCAAACAGGCAACGCTGGAGTTGGCGATGGCCTGCAGGTGCTGTCTAAAAGATAGTGCTGTTCTGATTAACGTTCTGCCCTTCTGTCATCAGGGCCAGAGGGAAAGAGAGAAGGACGAGACGATGTGGAATATGACCATGGACAAGATGAAGAGAACCTCTCCATAATGAAAAATACACACTTGCCTTGGCATTTTGCAGAAACTCTACGCAATATCTCTACTAGAGTTGCAGTGACTACAGTTGTACTTTTGCTAATTAAAAGAAAGATAGCTTTATCTTTTTTAAACGCTCAATTAAAAGTAGTTACTACATACCATTAAGAAAATAAAAAAAGCCAGTCTTTGGTGCATGGTGCTAATTTACAGCAGCGCTCATGAGTAATGTTTGTTTTACAAGCCAGAGCAATAGCTGGGGGCGAAACTCCTTCATTGACCTTGAGGCCCATTTGAGATTCTTCTTCTTTATCGTTTTCCCATTAAAAGTCAACATGCCGACCTCAGAGCTGGGGGGATGAGCCGAGAGGCCCGGTCCAGTAAATAAAAGGCAAACGTCGGCATCCCCCACCCACTCCCCGAACAGATGTCGAGGATTATTCCAACCCCCCGATCAGCCATAAAGGTGCAATAACCTTACGGCAGAAAAAAACAAACAAAAACAGGCGAAGAGCCATTAAACAGCTGCGAGAGACAAAGTTTGTGCGCTTTTATAATGAGCGGCTAGTTCTCTGTTGAGCTGATTTGGTGCAGTCAAGATGGTGAAGTAAAAACTGACCAGCAGCTGTCAATCAGCTACTCACCTCATGCTTGATGTAACAATGATGTAAGTGCTAATACAAGTTTCATTTCATTATATTTAATTCATTCATTCATTCATTCATGCATTCAGTCAGTCAGTCACACATTCATTCATGCATTCATTCATGCAATCATTCATGCATTCATTTATTAATTTATTTATTCATTCATTCATTGCATTAGTTTTTTAAATATGTTTTTGACTGTCATGTTTTAGCACTTTCATGTAATGTGATTACAACATCTCATTGCAATTGGCATCTATTTTGTTTTCAGATCTCATAACTTTTTCCCTAGCTAAAATTGTTCAAACAAACAAGATTAGTCTGCATTTTTTTTTTATTTTAGTAATGTTTTAGTAAATTTGTTGATTTTTGTGTTCAAGTTTTTGTTAATATATCTATATTTATCTACACTGTAAAAAACATCTTAAAATGCGCATAATGCTTTTATTATTTCTTGCTTATTTATGCTTTTGAGTTGTATTATGGCACCTTGTTTTTTCTTCCAATAACGTTTAACCTTAAAAAATGACTTTAATTAACAATTTTAGTAGTTTAAAATTATATATTGTCTGGATGGTGTGTGGTTGTATCAGTATATTACGATTGTGACATCCTATGACCTAGGAGTCTGTCTGGTTGGGATTGAGGATTGGCTCCTCTTTAATCTGATTGCTGTGGGAATCATTTACTGCTCTGGACCCTTAAAAATCCCATGTCTGGAGTTTGGAAGGGGGCTGCTGCTTTGGACTGGACTTTTTGTTTAATTTTCATTCATTCACTTTCTTTTCTGCTTAGTCCCTTTATTCATCAGTGGTCGCCACAGCGCAATAAACTTATCATACAACTTATCCAGCATATGTTTTACGCAGCGGATGCCCTTCCAGCTGCAACCCATCACTGGAAAACACTCATACACACTCATTCACACACATACACTATGGACAATTTTAGCTTACACAATTCACCTATAGCACATGTCTTTGGACTTGTGGGGGAAACCAGAGCACCCGGAGGAAACTCACGCGAACACAGGGAGAACATGCAAACTCCACACAGAATTGTCAACTGATGAGGTTCAAACCAGCGACCTTCTTGCTGTGAGGCGACAGCGCTTGTTTCATTTTATTATATTCAATTATTTTGTACATCCAACATTGCTTTACTACATTACATAATAATACATGCACCTACATCTGAAACCCTACTGATTCCCGACTACACTGAAAAAAATTATTCAATGCTGTTTTCTTGGGTTTACTCAATTTTTTTACGTTAAGTGGCTGTAAACAATTTATTTAGGCTAAATTTAAACAAACAAATTAAGTTGAACATTATTAAATGTAATTTGTTTGTTTAAATTCAGCCCAAATAAATTGTTTACAGCCACTTAACGTAAAAAAATTGAGTAAACCCAAGGAAACAGGATTGAATCATTTTTTTCAGTGTACTACAGTTATACATTTTTGCTTTAAGTTGTTTAAAACTGATTCTTTAATAAATTTGGTTATATAATTTAGGCTTTCTTGAGTTTCCCTCTTTTTTGTTATGTCCTTGTGAGCCACGGGGCATAACAACAACACAAAAACCTTGTAAAAAAACTGCCAGTACCTTTTCCATTATTTTACACACTTATTTCTCTATATGCTATTTCTTATACATTATATTATTTCAAAACAATGTCAATAAAAGTGCCTTTGTCTGTCTGTCTGTCTGTCTGTCTGTCTATCTATCTATCTATCTATCTATCTATCTATCTATCTATCTATCTATCTATCTATAATATTTTGATAAAGTAAAAGAAAAAAACACCATAACTTTAAATTCGTGCCATTAACCTTTACAAACCAAGAGCAAAGTCCCACAGAGCAGCCTGTACATGTGTCTGACAACTGCACAGTATTCCAGCATTGCTATAAAGGAGAAGAGGACCTTGACATTGGAAAGTCTGTAAAATCCATGTATCAGGAGCTTACATCAGAAAAGCTGATTACTGAGAAGCGTGTCTACCCGCACCTGTTTAAAACGCTCTTAATATGCTAAATGGTGTCACCTCTACAAGGGGATCCAGCTCACATGAAACACCGCTGCCACCTTTTCTCCCCGTGTCCTCCTCTTTTTCAGCTTCCATCTAAGGCCAACGAGAACCTCCGAGAGGCACATTTCTGATTCAATTCCGAAAAAGCCTCTCTGATAGGATACCAGGCAACAACGGCCTCAATTTTCACTCGAGCTGTCACCGCCGACAGCAGCTAAAGCAAAGAGGGTCTTTTGTGAATATAAGAAACGTCTGGCAATTTAAAATAAAATATGACACGCATATTTCGCGTCCTTTGTTTCTAGTGTGGAAAATTGACACAATAACAGCATAATGCAAGCAAACACAATTTTGCCTTCTTTTTTTAAATCAAGAGGAGACAGAAAAGCAGCTCTGATAAATGCAATTCCCATCACATTTCTCTTGCGCACAAGACACTGCTTGTATTGGTAGACATTTGATGAGGTGTTTGTTGCAGTGCTGGTATTCATGTCCCTGGCTGACACACGGCGTGCGCGTTTGTTGTCTCTTCCTTTTCCTTTTGACGCTTAGATTGATGTGGGTAAGGAGAGGTGTCGAAAGCATCAAAATTTGCAGTCTGAAGTGACAGGGCTGATCACTTGAAACAACGACAGACGTTCCATTAAAAGCGGAGATAGGCATCTCTCTGGCATTATCCCAGCACCCATCAGACACTTGTCTCTAAACACCATCCATAACGCACCTCCCATGAGCCATCGAGACTAAAAAGCTCATAGACAATCTCAGGGGAACAAACTCCTCCATATGAATACTAATACTCCATTAAGACTAACACAGCACTTTGAGCTTGTTTAATTTAAAGGTCTTGATGTCTTTCGAGTTTGAACCAAAAAAAAAAAAAAGGCTTGATCAAATGGATTCATCATTCACAGCGTGAGTTTTCATGGGCTGTGCATATGTCAACCTCATTCTTTCAACCCACACTGTTTTCCACTGGCAGTCCTAGACTTCAGTGTACTTCTCTGAAAAGAGTCCTAAACTACAACAGACTTTCAAGCTCTCTGCCGCGTTCCACTCTGCTATAAAGGCACAAATAAGTCCCAGATATAGTGGAGTAAGTAAATGGGTTACAGAAGGCCTTAACCGTATAAGATAAATGTTCTTGAGAAACAGATGCGAGCACATAGGATATTTGCTTACTTTATATAGAACTGTATGAAATGGTGATGCGTGCATTAGTTTGAATACTGAATAATGTGAATGTATGTACACTGAGGGGTTCAAACTACTGAAACTAAATGGACCATTTAGAAGTCTAAATTAAATGGTAAACCTGAGAGTTTCAACCCAATTTCGGTGTGTGATCCTGGACCACAAAACCAGTGTCATGTTGCATTGGGTATATTTCCAGCAATGGACAAAAATAGACCACAGAACCAGTGTCATGTTGCGTTGGGTATATTTCCAGCAATAGACAAAATGACACCGTATATAGTAGGTCAAAATAATCCATTATCCAATAATCATTAGAATATTAAGTAAACATCGTGTTCCATGAATATATTTTTAATATAATTCTACTATAAATACTTAAAAACTCAATTTTTGATTACTAATAAGCATTTTGTTTGGTCAATTTTAAAAGTAATTTTCTCAATATATAGTTTTTAATGCCAAGATAGCAGATTTTCAAATAGTTGAATCTCAACCAAATATGTTACTATTCTAACTAAGTGTACATAAATGGAAAAAAATGCACCCAGACTCATTCTGAAAACGTACAGCTATGTACATTTCTGGAGAGTGCCAAATAGGTCCCAGGAGGTATGTTTTTAGCAGCTTTTGTTTTTGCGAACCCACCAGAGGCGGCTGTATACTTTTAGAGATCTTAAATTTCTCTCGCAAGTACCACCCGCACCTTCTGTTCTCAGGTAAATCTACCAGAGGCTGCTGTCGACTGACATACTGACTGAATGACTGACTGACTGATCAACTGACCCACCCTCCTTCTTCCCTAAACCCTACCAACAGTTTTAAAGCAATCCAGAAAAAGAAAAGCCCTTGTCTGATTTTTACCATGTTTTCAGATTTTACCACATTCTCATCCCATCTTAACCCATCTCATTACTTGTTTATTTAATTTTTTTGGCTTCTGTTTTTGTCTTACCTGCTTTCTGGAACTGCTCTTTGCCAGACTTAAACCCCGTCATCTTTGTTAACTTCTCTCCACATCTCAAGTCCGCCGACGCTCATGGCAAGCTACTAGACAAACTGGTAACATTGTGAAAGCCATTCGTATGAAGATGAGCGGTCAGCTGGTAATTGCAAAAAGGAACGCGGTCATATCGCCCTGTAGCGTTCATTTTAAAGACAAAATGCAGCCATACGTCACAATCTCCGATAAATTTATATAGGGCAACGTTTTCAGAATGATATGAAAATGTTTTAAAAAAATACAGAGTCACAATTATGGAATCGTTGGGTTAAAATGTTCCTTAAAATTTGAAAAGCTTTAAATAAAGTATTTTTAAAATAAAATAAAATAAAATAAAATAAAATAAAATAAAATAAAATAAAATAAAATAAAATAAAATAAAATAAAATAAATTAAAATAAAATAAAATAAAATAAAATAAAATAAAATAAAATAAAATAAAATAAAATAAAACAAAGATCAAAATATCTTTGACTGGGTTTTAAACATTGATTAAATGTGAAACACAGTGTAGCATTAATGCATCTGTTGAAGCGTTACAGAGATGGCCAAAGTACTACAACACCCCATTATAATCTTTTCCACCAAAACTTTCGGTAGAGTGCTTGTTATCACTCAATATATGATTGTGACCTTGTTCTACACTTGAGCACAGGAAGTCTGTGCAGGAGGGGAAGATGGATATGAGGGAATGAGGGCGGGATGAGGCTCTCAACCGATTCTATTCCCCACGATACCTTGTTCTCACTGAAAAGTGAGGTCATCTGATATTTCCTGCAGGGCAACCCATGAAACTGACCTGGCCAGGGCAGGGTGCAAATGGATTTGAGGGAAACCGGGGGAGAGGATTGAACTACCCAGGCATCCCTTAGGGCGAATTGAAATGCAATTAGACATAGGAGAGAGTGATATGCAGGGAGGGACAGCTGAGGGAACAGGGAGATGAGAGGATAAATGAACGAGAGTGGGAGAGGTGTGAGGGTATAACAGATGAACAAGAGTCAGCGGGGATGAGAAAAGGTCAAGGACTTGAGAAAAAGCTGTGGAGATTCGTTTCTTTCACACAGCTCATTAAAAACAAGCACATCATTGTAAGGCGCTTTACGCACTTCAGGAGAGTGTGCATTAAATGGATGAAACAGATAGGGTTGATCCTGACCTGAAAACTCCTATTAAATGTAAAAGCAATAGCTCACACAGCCCAAACCACCTACACACAATAACAACAGTTGTTTTGTTATACCAGAATGTTCAGCCTATTAGTGCTTGTTGGGCACAAGGAAAGTAACAGTTATATCTTAAAATCTCTCAACGTCCTACCCAGGATGTAAATAGTTTTATTTTAATAATAATAATAATAATAATAATAATAATAATAATAATAATAATA
>CAIGQQ010006052.1:6172871-6195776 GCA_903798035.1 Danio albolineatus | reverse complement strand
TTTTTTTTTACTCTTAGAAGTGTCCACGGCTATTCATTTGAGTTTAAGAAATCTTGAAGCAATACACTTTCAGCTTAAAGTCTTCTTTAAGTTCTATTGAAGAAAAAGTCATCTATATCTTGGAAGCCCTAAGAGGGAGTAAATTAACAACAAATTAGAATTTTGAAAGTAGTTTGATTTAAACAGTGGGAAATATTAAAAGAAAATAACAATAACAATAATATTATATAATAATATACAGTCAATATTGACTTAATATTGATACATGCAGTAAATAGTCATGCCCAAAATTATGCATCCTCAAACTGTTCAATTTCTGGCTTGACTGTATGTATAATAATCAATTTAACGATGGCAAATGAACATGTTTACACAGCAAAACAAGAGAGGAGAAAAACACCTTCAAATTCACAGAGGAGCCGGCAGGCAGGCTACGCTCTCTGTTCAAATTAGCTGGTCCACATAAAGTGAGCTTTAATAGAGCACTGAACTGAGTCCTACTCATCACTCAGAGGGACTTGTCTCTCTTTCTCTTTTTCTTTTTCTCCTGGAGTTGATCCTACCATTGTACTGCCGGGTTTGATTTGTCTTTGAGAGGGAAGGCTTTAATTGAAGTGTGTTTGTGCTATCTAGTGCATCGGTCAGACTGCCTTTGTTTGGCTATCAGAGTGTCAGACAAGCAGCCCACTGCTTCTGCCCTCTGTTGCCACTTTGTGCTGAGATCACAATATAGAGACAGTGCGACTGTGAAGGTCACACTAAGATAGAGTCAAATCCAGCAAAATCTCTCCTTAACAACATTTACCTTTCGAATAACATCAAGGCTGGGGCGATGGCCTGCCCGGGGCCATTAATGTCACCTCACTTCAGTTCAGAAGTGTATACTGTTAGATTTTCAAAAGCATTCATTCAAATGGTTCAAAATCCTATTACTATTCCTAACAGAACAGAGTTCCTGTAGTTGTTGACCAATACATTCCCAGGCTCTTGCAGACATTTGCGATGACTGGATAAAAGAAAATTACTCTTTTAAAACGGCTACAAAAAGAAGTTAAATATGGCTAAGTGTCCATTTAACTACACATAACCACAAAAATGTTACTTTTGAGGGTACAAAAACCTTGCCTTGGGCAGTGGAATTTAAAAGTACATTTTGGTGCATTACATAATGATAACGTGTGCATATTATTACAAACTTTAATGATGCATTTTAGTACTTTGAGGAAGTACATTAGGTAATTTGCACCCTTTAGTGTTATGTTTCTGTAACATTTATTTCTAGTTTGGTAACAGACCCCTGATAGTACTATTGTTTTTACTAGAGAGAACGGTTGAGGGGTGCTCCAAAAAGGAAGAAAAAAAAGAACAAATAAGGGTCAAAATGTGGACATTTTTGCCTTTACAAATAATTAAAGCTCATTATTTTTGAAGGCCGATAACCAATATACAGTATAGGCAGATAGATACAGTACAAATTACAATGTAGTTTCTTTATTCAAGCCTGATTACAAAATAAATAAATAAAGTAGACAACTAATTTTATTTTTAAATCATATCTTTTTACAGATGCAAACATGAGGTCTTGTCTGATATACGCTTTTCAAAATTTCCCTGATAGTTTACATATTTAATTTACTTTAAAAATTAACTAAGTTCACTGTAAAAATGCAGGGTTCCAAACAATTCATTCACATTGTCCCAACAAAAATCGATTAGGTTAACTTACCACTTTTAACATTAATAAAATTAAGTTGTCCCAATAAAATTTCAAGAATTATGTTGTTTCAGCTCATTTTCAATAAATAGTTTGAACAAGTTAAAAATGTATATATATATATATATATAGGATGAGGTTTATTAAAGCCTCAGACAGGGAGGAAATTAAAGCAGGTAACAATTAATAGCATCACAGAATGTCTAATGGAGATCATGCGGCTGCTGGGGGTCAATAAACAAAAAGGATAATGTAAAAGCTCAGGGGAAGAGGACATCAAGCCATCTGTTTGATTGATCTAGTCACGTCTGGTCTGATACAGGCCCTGAAATATAGATATTCACCAAATTTAGAGAATAATATATATTTGATATATTTAATATATATATTTGAGTATATATATATATATATATATATTTGAGTGTTTCATTAAATTTTCAGAACTGAAACATCCCAGCAAGCATTATTTGCATTTAAAAGATGTCTAATAGGCATCTAATAGGTGTCTAAACATATTCATCTTTGGTAAAACCAGGCTAAATTGGGCTGTCAGTGAAAATCTAACAGACTTCTAAGAATAGGTTAAAACTAGACTAGTCATCAAATAAACAGAAATGAATGACTACACAAAGTCTGTCTACTCTGTCTATTTGATGACTAGTCTAGTTTTGGGCTATTCCTAGATGTGATTTTCGCAAGTTTAGCCTTGTTTTAGCCAAGCTGTCTACATTTAGATGTCTATTAAACACAAAATTGTTTGCTGGGATATGCTAAACTTGGTCATATTAAAAGGTTTTTCAAAGACTTTCTAACTATATTATTCTCTAAATTTGGTGAACATCTATATTTCAGGGCCTGTATCAGACCAGACGTGACTAGATCAATCAAACAGATGGCTTGATGTCCTCTTCCCCTGTGCTTTTACATTCTCCTTTTTGTTTATTGACCCCCAGCAGCCGCATGATCTTCATTAGACATTCAGTGATGCTATTAATTGTTACCTGCTTTAATTTCCTCCCTGTCCGAGACTTCAATAAACCTCACCCTTGTGAACAAAGCAGCAATGTTCAGGTGTTAATAAGAAACCATGTCAGGCTTGAGACAATCCACCTCATGTCACACACAGATATCTGTAAAGCAGAAACCAGATCTCTCTAGGCCTGCAGAGAAGCGACAAAAAGACGAAAATCCTTTGAATACATCATCTGATCTCATATACAGATCATTTACCTGCACTGGGTTCAGCCATGTATTTCATCATAACCAAAGGACATGGCCGTGGCTACATCTGCTCAGCTCCAGCAATGTGCACAGGCAATGTTGCAGAGCCTTATCATATTCCATTTCTTTCATTTTTCTTTCCTTTTTGCCAGGCTAAAAAGGATGACAAATAGTCTAAATAAAGCAGATTTGCATTTCCTGAAGGAAACACCAGTGCATGCAAAGCAGCTCCAGAAAACTGTTGAAGATTTAGCTAAGCTTTTAGTCTTTAATAAATGGTTATACGAAAATATATGCAAGGAAGACAAGACTAATCACAACTCATTTTGCAAACAGGCATAAAAAAGAAGACCAATCTTAATTCAGTATGCAAATGATGTCACTGTTTGTTTTCAAGTAATCTCTATATGTAAATGAAGAAATCACACATTAAAAGGATAGTTAAGCCAAAAAAATTAAGCTCATGTGATCATTTACCCATTCAAACTTTTGCTAGATTTTCTTTATTCTAAAAAGACAAGATTTGTTTTGGACTCCACTCATTTTCTATATGACCAAAACGCTGACATTTTTCAAACCATCTTCCTTCAGTTCCAACA
Organism: Danio albolineatus; assembly: GCA_903798035.1. Taxonomy (NCBI): domain Eukaryota; kingdom Metazoa; phylum Chordata; class Actinopteri; order Cypriniformes; family Danionidae; genus Danio; species Danio albolineatus. The sequence continues at coordinate 6,192,242 of CAIGQQ010006052.1, read as the reverse complement.
GGAGAACACATTCGTTCAGGCCTGGAAGATATATTAATAAAAGAATTTTCCTTTTTTGGGCGGGTTTTGGTGAACTGTCTCTTTCCATCTATTTTTAATGTTCGTAAACCAAAAAATACATAGGACACCTAAGACCGAAATCAATACACAATGTGCATAATGGAGTGTGCACGTTGACCAGTGCAAGTGAAATACTTAGGGTTAGGAGTTTAGATCAAACCACTAACCAGAATGTTTGAGAAGTATCAATACAGAGCTGCCTAGCGAGCACAATAATAAATAAATCATTGGGTACAAAGATGAATTTAGGAGTGAGCAGCTGCCAAGACGTAATATAATTCATGGCCATGCATCAATGTTACTGGCAACTGCTCCGGCACTATAAGGCAAAACTCACAGTGCCAGGTGCAAGTACATCAATCGCCCTCATCACAGACCAGCACAGAGGAATAAAAGAGAGAGAATTCTCGGTTTATTTACAGCTGGCCTGATTAAAATAACTGAGATTTGTTTGCACAGAGGTAGAGAAAGAGAATTCACACACTTTCTAAGCTAGGGTCATAAACACAAAAGCTCCCGTGTCGAGTAAGGTACTGAAAGTAAACCCCTTTCAGTATAAAAGCTGTGGGGGTTGCTGGTCCTCAACTGGTGGGTCGCAGGTCTGCTCTGACAGAGTCACGCTATGTTCACCCAGCAGCAAAATCTGACTGTCAGTTGCAAATTTGAGATGTAAAACTGATGCATATTATTTGCAGGGTTGTAACAGCAAACTAAGCTAAATTATTTTAAAGGGCTAGTTCACCCAAATATAAAAATGACCTCATCATTATCTAACCCTCAAAATGTTTTAAATGTTTATGAGTTTCTTTCTTCTATTGAACAAAAAAAAAAAAAAAACTTTTGAAGAATGCTGGCACCCATTAACTTCCATAGTTGGAGGGAAAAAAAAAATACAATGGAAGTCAATGGGTGCAAAACTTTTGGGTGAACAATTCCTTTATTATACATAAACGTTAACTGAAGAAAAAAAAAAAACTCTAAATACTCAATAAATGAAACTAAAAAATATAATTATTTTATTTCAGCTAGTTAGCAACAAAATTTCTTTCTCGCAATTAATTTAAAACTAAAATAAAAAGCTACAGCAATTTATAAAAAGATATAATTAGAAACATAAGAAGAACAAAGGGCATCTAGTATTAATTTATACTATTAATCATTATTTAGAGGGTTAATACATATATTGTACTGTTGTAATTTGTAACAACATGTTGCAACAAAACACTTTTTTTCCACTCAATGCAAACAATTTTAGTGTACTGGAAAACTCCTGAAACCAACTAATATCACTACTATCCTGTTTTCCTTCTTTCAACCTCATACCCTAAAGCTGTGGAAGCTGTCTGAAACTAAACTGAATGGAAACTGTTCAGAATCGAAACTTAAGATACATTGCAATAGTCACTATGGTTACAGACAGTGACTGAACTCATTTACCTGTCTGTGTAGAAACCATTCGATTCAATCCTGCCTCCTCTTGTACGGTATGTAATAAATTCCCACACATTCATTCATTTTCTTGTCGGCTTAGTCCCTTTATTAATCCGGGGTCGCCACAGCAGAATAACCGTCAACTTATCCAGCATTTGTTTTACGCAGCGTATGCCCTTCCAGCCACACCCCATCTCTGGGAATTTAGCTTACCCAATTCACCTGTACCACATGTCTTTGGACTGTGGTGGAAACCGGAGCACCCGGAGGAAACCCACGCAACCACGGGGAGAACATGCCTACAAAGTGTGTGTGTATGTCTGTTTGGTGTCTGACTATGTCTTTGTACCTTAGAAAAATTGCCGGTCTCTGTTCAGGATCAACTGGTTTACGTAAATTGTTGGTCTTCTTTTTAATATGTGGTTCCAGTATAGCTAGCAAAGTATCAAACTGATCCACGGACATCCTGAAGTAAACTTCACAACTCAAAGGCTCAGTTTTGTATTGTTTTGTGAACTATTTCGCAACGGATTAGCTAATATGCGTCAGACTTGGTGTGCAAAGTTTGTATGGCCGACTATATTTTTGAAATTAGATACAAAAAAAAAAAAAACGTATACAAAAATGTCAAACTTCAGTGTGCAAAGAGCTTGAGTAGTAAATACATCCACTGTGTGACTGTAGCACTGAAGATTTCTACTAAAATTCATTCTGTTATAAGACAAGTGACAAACAAATGTGTTAACACAAAACTTCTTACTGAGAGGTTGAAAAAGTTCGTATTGAAAACTGAATCCCGGCACTAAAATATCCTCCTCGTGTTAGTCATGCAGTAAGCTGTGCTCTACAACAGCATCTCAACAAAATACTTCAGCTTAAGGAAATGTTGAGAAGCAAAAATATATATTAAGATTGCTCTTAAACTGTTTGTATACACACGTTTCGTATGCATTATCTCAATTCAGATTAAATTGAAGAGGGAGGCGCAGAAAGTGTTGGAGTGGCTGTTTTCTTCTTCTTCTTCTTCATGTTTGTTCCATGTCTGCCTTTTCAGCAAACCCAATGTTTTGCTGCTGGCAAACTCACTGAGCAGTTGGGAATTACTTATTTAACAGATAGCATTTCTTCTGTTGTCAGCAAAAAAAAGGAGAAGAAGAAGGGAAAAAAGGTTCTGTCTATAACAGGGAAAACCAATGCAGTGTGAAATCAGAGGTCATTTGGAGACAAACAGCGTTAACAGGAGCGAACAGGGGTTAAGACTTGTCCTCCTCTTCTCCCAACATTAATTAGCATCTAAACGCAACACGACATTACAACCAGCCACTATACGCCTTTTATTTGTTTTGCCCGACTTTTTTTCAGAAGGCAATAAAAGTGCTTTTCTCTCGTTACCAGCAATGGTTTTTGCAGCACTTATTCGTAACTGTTTCACTGAATGTTTCATAGAGGCTTAAAATATCATTGATCTTAATCGTGGTGTGTGATGTCTTCCTGATCGCTGTGTTATATCCCCTCCAAGGCCAGTAATAAATGTAGAACCCCAGGCAGAGCGGTAATCCACAGTTTCTGGAGGTGTCGTGTTCTGGCTACGGACAAGAGATAAGCTGCCTACCCCCTTGGGGAGGAAGAGGAAAGAACAAGAAAGCAAAAAAAAAAAAAACACGCCTCCACACTCTTTACGTCTACCTCGCTTTTCCTGAAAAGACAGCGGCCCAAATGTACAGGAGAGATAGTGACATGTCAGGACAGGAGAGGTTGGGGGGGATAATAAATAAGAAAAAACATCTGCATTTTCCTTATCGCGTGGCACTGCTATTTAAATGGCATGCCCATCATTTCCTAGATCACAGTTGTTATTCACGGCTTAGAGCGGTGGAAATTCTTTGAGCCAAGAGGATCACACCTCAGTCGGAAGGACACAGATAAGGACGAGCCTCCGGCACTTAGACACCTCACCACAATGCTTTAACACGGAGTGACATTCTTGTCGGAAGACGGTAGAATGACAACCAAGACAAATCTCACCTCATTTAATATTCCCCCGACTGACATTTTTTACATCTCAGGGTTTCTGACAGGGTTTGTACAAGTTTTAATGGGTTACATTTAAGCACTTTTCAGGACTTTCAGGGCTGATTCCCTCCAACATTGCCGTGTTGTTTGAATACTTAGCATTTTGTCTGTTGTATATTTATGGTTCTTCACTTTTGGCCAGCTGTCATTGAGACAGTAACTTAGTTTGTCTATGTAGACAAGACTTGTGCATAAAATGTCTTTGGGCGCCAATCTACCTGGTTGGTGTAGGAATTGCTGACAAGGTCCAAAATAAAACTTTTTGCCACATTTACCAATGGTGAATAAATTGAGAAAGCAAGTAGAATAACAAAATAACTATACTTTCTCAGAATACTTCATTGTAAGAAAAATTCAAGCTGCTTTAGCAAAATATTATATAGTAAACAGTTTACTAAAGATTATTTTAATTCACACTCAATTTCTCTTTTTAAGATATTACTTGATTTTATTTATTTATTTATTTATCTGTTTTTTATTTGTTGGACAAAATCTGACTCAAATGTCTCTCTTTGAGATGTTACTTCAATTATTTTTTTTTATTTGTTAGACCAAATATGAATCAAACTTTAAAAAGTTTTTGTTTTTTTGTTTTTTTGTTCATTGTTTCAGTTATGTTGACTGGATTTTGAAAAAAAAAAAATAAATAAAATAACAAAATGTAATGTTTAACGTCAATTTCCATTACTACTATATTTTTAAATATACACTCACTGGCCACTTTATTAGTTACACCATCTAGTCCAACCCAAATTTCTAATCTGCCAATCACATAGCAGAAACTTAATGCATTTAGGTATGTGGACATGGCCAAGACGATCTGCTGCAGTTTAAATGGGGATGAATGTGATTCAGAATGGGGAAGAAAGGCGATTTAAGTGACTTTGAATGTGGCATGGTTGCCAGACGGACTAGTCTGAGTAATTCAGAAACTGCTGATCTACTGAGGTTATCATGCACAACCATCTTTAGAATTTACAGAGAATGTTCCAAAAAATTTGAAAAAATTCAGCGTGCGGCAGTTCTGTGGGCGCAAATGCCTTGTTGATGCCAGAGGTCAGAGGAAAGGGGTCAGATTGGTTTGAGCTGATAGAAAGGCATCAGTAACTCAAATAACCACTCATTACAAACGAGGTACAGTATGCTCAAGAGCATCTCTGAACACACAACATGTCCAACTTTGAGGCAGATGGGCTACAGCAGCAGAAAACCACACCGGGTACCACTCCTGTCAGCTAAGAACATGAAACTGAGGTTACAATTCGCACAGGCTCACCAAAATTGGACAATAGAACACTGAATAAACGTTGCCTGGTCTGATGAGTCTCGATTTCTGCTGCGACAATCGGATGGTAGGGTCAGAATTTGGCATCAACAACATGAAAGCATGGATCCATCCTGCCTTGTATCAACAGTTCAGGCTGGTGGTGGTGGTATAACGGTGTAGGGCATATTTTCTTGGCACACTTAGGGCCCATTAATACCAACTGAGCACTGTGTCAACGCCACAGTCTACCTGAGTATTGTTGCTAACTATGTCATCCCTTTATGACCGCAGTGTACCCATCTTCTGATGCCTACTTTTAGCAGGATAACATGCCATGTCATAAAGCGCAAATCATCTCAGACTGGTTTCTTGAACATGACATTGAGTCTACTGTACTCAAATGGCCTCCACGGTCACCAGATCTCAATCCAATAGAGCACCTTCAGGATGTGGTGGAACGGGAGATTCGCATCATCGATGTGCAACCAACAAACCTGCAGCAACTGCATGATGCTACCATGTCAATATGGACCAAAATCTCTGAGGAATATTTCCAGCACCTTGTTGAATCTATGAAGGCAAAAGACGGTCCAACCCGGTTCTAGTAAGGTGTACCTAATAAAGTGGCCGGTGAGTGTATGTGTCCACATTGCACTTTCAAAAACAAGTGAACCATTTTTTACTTTTAGACTTTCTGTATATTATTAAAAAAAAAGAAAGAAAAAAAATGTACTCACATTTGCTACATGGTAAGAGTTAAGAGTTTGACTTACATCAAGAGGCAGTTGCACTCAGAATAAACAATTTTTAGTAAACATTTTTTGCGTAAAAAAAAATAACATTCAAAATTCCAGCATATTTCTGACCTTGAAACATCAACTTTCAAAACTCTGTAAGAACCCTGGATCAATGACATTTTGCACATTCCTCCCCAGACACACACCTGCGCTAAGCGAGTAATGCGTTATCTTCAAAAATCATTAAAAAGTCAATAATTACATTAAGCTTTTGAAGTGTGTAAACTCGCAGGGCTTCAACAGAGAGGCTGTGCCTTAGAAAGAAACCCACTGAGATGCCGGAGACTGTGTGAAGCCAGCCTTCACAACCAGGTGTGGAGCTCACATCTCAGCTGGGAGCGAGCACTGCAGTCCTGCACCCCCTGCCAATGAGCAGCCCTGCCATCAAAACCCCCCAAAGCGCCACACACCCATCCATCGCTCCACTTGTCTAATTAAACATAGTTAACATTCATCCCAAGGTCTTATGCAGATGAGCAGAGAGAGAGATGAGGTGCGTGGCGCATTAAGAAAAACAACATGGTGGTGGGTGTCGGGGCAAATTGAGACTCGGCGAGATATCTTCAATTTGACCTCATTCATCAATTAATTAGAGCTATTAGGGGGTGGTGGGCTGGAACAAGCAGAAGTCATTGCTGTGTCACTCCTGGAAGCTGGTAAATGGCTTCTGCCACTCCTCTTGTGCCTCTGAGCTGACATATGTCAGTCAGGCTGTCACTTTTATTGACGTGGACACACAAATAAACACAATGCTTTGACGAAGATGCTCAAGGAATCCTCATCTCTACTGGCTTCCGTCTTGGAGATAGTTCCAGCTTCTATTGTAGAAGAAACACACACACACACTCAGGAGGAGTTTAAGTGTGCAAGCCTTAAACTCACTATTATACAGCAATGTCCTGGACCACCAAGGTGAAACCTAAATGCCTCAACTATTGAGACAGAATGACAGATTTGCCGACAGCTCAAGTCTGATTAAACTACTATAACACTACCATCATTCATTCATTCACTTATTCATTTTTACATTTTAGACCACTGAAACTATTTGGTCCTGAAAGCAGGCCTACAAATTCCAAAGACGAAAACCAAAGAGCTTGAAGGTGATGATGATACATGGGGCAACTTTTAGAGTAATGTTGCCTGGCAACTCTTGTTAATGTCGCCATCAAAAGGCAACCAGGTGAGACACAGGGCAGCTATCTAGTCTAGTGCAACAAACATCACGCAACAACAATTCAGAGAGAAGCAAATCTGTTTCCAATTCATATAATATGTAAACCTTTATTCAATACCCTCCCTTCGAACCACCCCAACTCCCACTGATTATTTATAAATCTAATTTAATGACCGCACGACAAGGAAGCACAAAACAATCACACCAGTAACAGACCTATACAAAAGTACAGTGCAAGGAAGCTTAATCAATTACTGCACCTTTAAGCTGGACAGCTGTTGTCATTGTAAACATTAAATTGCATAAAAAACTTTGTTTTGTGTTGGCACATGGCAACTTACAGTACCAGAATAATAAGCTATGGGTTTACTTTTCCTTCTCAACTGCCGCTGAGCAAGCGCTGTCTTGTTTGAACTTTTCTGACAGCTCCAAGCTGCTCACATGATTTGCTGCTATCAATCTGATTGGACAATCTCAAAACATTGCGGATAACCAATCTAATAGGTACAGATACATTTTAGCTGCCTATCCTCAATGGGAAAGCATCCTAGCAACATTGCTCAACAATACGGCTATAATAAGAACGTCGAGGTCACCTTTCTCGTATCATATTCACATAAAACAAGTCATTTTAGGAGAATTACAACAACTAAAATAAACAAAGAAATTGCACTTTTAATCAAAAGTTTATTTTATTTTTTGTTTTTTCTTAGGCTCACCACGATCTGCAAAAACAGCGACACTCTGAACTGTTAATTTTGAAAGCTACTTTTGCTGATTAATATTGCTGTGGTAACCATAATACCCTACCATTCTAATGACAAATTAATTTGATCAAAAGTGAGTAAAAACTAAATTATTAAAATGTTTCTATTTCCAAAAAATGTATTAAATATGCTATCAATAATAGGATCCTAATAAAAAGTGCTTCCACAAAAACCTAAGAAGAATGGCAGATATTATAAAGCCACATATATATGCTCCACAACATTTTTTATAACCACGGACCGGTCAGTGCTTGACAATTCTGTGTACATAGATTGCTGCAACTCTGACACAAGTTTTATGAAGAAAATGAAAAAAAGCGCTGCAATGTTTGGGTACTCTGTGTTTTTCTGTGATAATTAGCACATTCCATACAATGTAAAAAGCTGATTGGTCAGTTTTGTCACGTGACTGGCGGTGCATTCGTGGCGTTCTGAAAACTTGAGATGTTTTTTAACTGGGTGCCACATGCACATCACTCCCAATACTGTATGTGTGCCTCTATTGGAAATATTGAACTTGCGTGTGGAAAAGATAAGATATGTGAATGGCCGCCATCATTTGTGATCAACAGCAGTTGACCTTCTTGCACAGACTCACCTGATTTTTAGACAAATGCAATGCGGATCCATTCCTTGGCAAAGAAACATTCCAAAGATGTCTGTTTCTAACTCAGTTTGCTAGCTTTTGGGTTAAATTTAGGCCTGACTGAGATGTAATCGAGCGAATACGGATTTTTCAGATAATAATAAAAATTAAGATTTTTCAGATAATAAATAAAACCAAAATAAATATTTATGCAGCCTTGTACCAATTGATCCATGACCAGGTACCGGTCTGTGACCTGATGATTTGGGACCATTGCCATGAAGAACATAATCTTTTAAAACAGTGCTACAAACCCCTTTGAGTATAGGGAGGTGTTCCTGGTAATGCCAGACTGGGGTAGGTTTTTGCCAGGGTAGGGTTCTGGGTTGCAGAGTTATGGGACCTCATGATAGATTCATATTTTTCCATGTGGGCTCCATGGCCAGCCATGCGGAGCAGAATGGTGCTCCCCGGGATCCTGTTTGTAACTGTCTGCACAACAAGGACCCCAGGGAGTAGGCACTTAAATTCACTCACCTTCACCAGATACCACAGATCTGTTTCCAAGCACAGGCAGGTGGAGCATGGCCCAAGCCCCTAATCTCTTGTCTCACACACACACATATGGACACATTCAGTCCCAATGTGGGCTCTATATGTGATCTACACGTCTAAACACCATCTGCCCGAAGACAAAGCTCACACGGCAGGAAAAGAATCTACCTCAAAATGTCCTTATATACCAGGGTACCATCTTCTTAGCCTTCCTTTGCTACTCTGCCTCGCACTCCCTTTCTCTCTAAGTAACTATGTGAATAGATTGTCGCCCAGGTGGCAGTATTTGGGCAGGAATGGGCCCATAATCCTGGGGTTTTAATGCAGGATTGAGGCAGGGGGTACGTGAAGAGTTGCATCTGTGCCGGAGAGTGACATAAGTGTGCGGTGGAAATGGCCGAGCGAAGCTGAGCTCAGTGGCGTTGTGGAAAACGATGATGAAGTACGACATTAGCGCAGTGATTAACTCCTCTCCTGCTCTTCCTCCTCTCCGTTCGGTCCCATTTCCTCCAGCATGTCAAGCTGTTTTGATCATTCCATGCGAGATTCCCTCGGCTCGTCGTCCATCTGTGTGGGATTGAGAGCTAAAGCAGTGTGCGGTCCAATGGAAGGCTCCACAATATGACTCCTTAGGATCCCCCATTACAGCAAGCTATCCACACAAACGCACACACACAAATGCTTGAAATTTTCATGAGATGGAGCCCCATATGGTGAGTGAAATGGTTTACTTATAACAACAATGCTGTTTGTGGAATATTACTACAAAAGGTTGTTATGCAAGGTAAAACAGGTTCACAGGCCTGACTCATGTCTAGCAAGGGAATTTCTCAAGCTCACAAACACCTTCACAAATAAAACTCCATCGCATCTAATGTATATTGCCATGTTCTATATAAAAAATTCACAAGAAAATAAGACTGAAAGAAGGTGAATATGAATCTAAATGGGAGAAATATCAATCAATCTCCCACAGTCCAAAGACATGCAGTATACAGTAGGTGAACTAGATGAAGTAAATTAGTCGTATTGTGTGTGCGTGTCTATATATATATATGTGTTTGTGAAAGTATATGGTGTTTTCCAGCACTGATATTTGCATAAGTTGACTATCTGGGCTAGGTTGCGACAGGAAGGGTATCCGATGGTAAAACATTTTCCAGTAGAGTAATTGATGAAACATTCTGCAGTGGAAACCCCCGATAAAGGAAATAAGTATAATAAATAAATAATAATAAAAAAAACCATGGTTGCCAACTGAAGCTAAGCAGGGTTGCACCAGGTCAGTATCTGGATCGGAGACCACATGGTAAAGCTAGGTTGCTGCCAAAAGTGGTGTAATGAGACCAGCAGGAGGACTCAACCTGTGGTCTGTGTGGGTCCTAACGCCCCAGTATATTGATGGGGACTCCATACTGCTTAGTGAGTGCCGTCTTTCGGATGAGATGTAAACTAAGGTCCTGACTCTCTGTGGTTGTCAAAAATGCCAGAATATCCTTTGAAAAAGAGTAGGGGATTAACCCCGACATACTGGCCAAATTTATCCACTGGCCTCAGTCCATCATGACCCCCTAACCATCCCCATATCATAATTAGCTTCATCATTATTGGTCTCCTCTCCACCAATCAGCTGGTGTGTGGTGTGCAGTCTGGCGCAATATGATCCAGGTGGATGCTGCACCCACCGAAAAAAAATATGCAAAGCACTTTGAGTGTCTATAAAAAGTGCTAAATAAATGTAAGGAATTATTATTATTATAATCAATAATGCTTTATAATTACATGCTGCAACCCTAATCACAACCTCAACCCGAAATACACATTACTTGTTACTTAAATACACAGTTATACTTTACAAGGACATAAAAAAATGGAGGCCTATCACTGACTGCCATTAATGGCTGAAGTATCAGCAAGGTGCATACTTGTTAATCAGAAGAGCAGGTGGCATGTGGCATTTTCTCTAACACTCTGCCACAATGCAACAGTCTGACCGACTCACACAGCGATACCTCACGCTGCTGCTTGTTGCCACATTACAAACCCCGCTTAAACTTGAAAAAAGAACAAAAGCCGAATCAGATAAACTCAAGACTGTATCTCAAAGGCAATACTACGGAGAGTTCTAGGTTGCAAACATGTCTAGCTCATGTTCAGGACGCATCCTCCGCTGCCGCCCCGAGCCTACGGGGAGGTGAGAGTCGTGTCGAACACATTTCTCAGAGAGTGCCTTCTCTGGGACCTCTTTGATATGCAGATTCTAGTGCCCCGTGGACGTTTCGTCACCAGCACCCGGCGCTACTCGTTAGCATTCTTCATCATTACGGATAAAATGCAAAACAAGAATAAATGGTCTCTTTCATTCGCAAAGACAGTTGAAAAATTGAATCATTACGAGAATAACTATTGTTTGCCAGGAAAAAAGCTGAAGGACTGCGGGCTGTTATTAAAGGAGAATATGGATGAAGGAAAACTCACAGCGAGAAAGAACTGATTTCATCAACAGTAATTCACTCTCTCGGTTTAAATCATCCAAGGATGTTTGCTAACACGTATGTGCTGACAGTATTGAGGATGGCAGAAAGCAGAGCACCACGTCAGCTCCAAACAGCCGGCGTGACAGCAAGTTGGCCTCGCAACAACAACAACAACAACCTTTCCTCAGCCATCACGCGCGCTCAAATACACAAGTGCTGGCTCTCATTCCAGCGGCTAATTCCATTAAAATGGTGTCATTTTGCATTTAAATCATGTCTCATAAGGACAGCAGTTTGACTTTACTCAATCGACCACAAGGACACAATGAAAAAGTCACAGTGTATATCACCTATCCCTCATCACTCTGCTGAGTACAACATTACAGGAGAAGCTCCGGCAAATAATTACAACATTTTCTCTCCCCGATCGCAAGCCAGTGTCTCTCATCTATTATTTAGCTTTTAATTTGGCTATTTGAGTTTTGCTCTCATTTGAGGCCAAGTAAGCCACCTGCTATATGGCTTTTCATCAATTAAAGTAAATCCAACACAAGTCAACAGACACCCCTGCTGAGATTGACCATTAAACGGGTTATTGATATAACACACTCTCCCTGGTCATTATCCCCCTAATTCATGTGTAATTGCGTATGTCAGGGCTTTGAACTTTTCTTCCCATTTGTTTGAAGAACAGAGGCCATATGTGCGTGCAAATGTAAAACACGTCCAACATTACTGTCGCTCGCCTTCGTTCCTGCTCGTAGTATCGATTGTTTTCAAATCTTTGCTTGCGAGATGATTAAAAGTTCCTTTGAGCACATTACAAACGGTCAACGATTCAAGCTTGTGCTTTACCCATTTTCCCTCCCAAAACTTTAAAAGAGCAGCTGGCCAATCTATCAGAGAAATTCTCTAAGGCCATAATAATATGCAATTGGTGCAAAGCTAAAAGAGAAGACTGCTTTTTCACAGGGATCTATTGCTCATTGTATCTCGTGTGTCATGCGAGTCGGCGATCGATACTCATCAATAGTCTATTAATAGCCCGGTTGCTGTTCGGGTTCAGTCTGCAACACAGACTTCTAGTGAATAGAAGGGAGCTCAATAAAACCTGATATTCTCCTCTGTTAACACAGAAAGCCTCTTAATCATCTCCCTTTCCCATTGACTCAGTTCTTTTTGTAATGGGCCTGCTCAGTGCAACGTTAAGCCATTCTCTGGTGGATAAAGGTGGAAGGATCGCTCTTTTGGGTGGAGTTGAAATGAGATGCTGTAATATTTAACCGTGACACTCTCCATCCGGTGGACTGGCCTAATGTGGTTGCCCCCAGACGCTCTCCAGGCATCTAACCTTACCATGTACTGATAGAAGCGAAAACACATCAGATTCAGTCCGTCTGCATTTCAGCTGAGCTGGGATAACTATCTGACGCCTGTGGGATGGTCTCCAGGCGCCTAACCCGACCAAACACTAATGACGACCCATGAAGGACAAATCCAGTGAGCTGATGGTTATCCGGACTAGAGCAGCACAGTCCTATCATTTTGCTCTGTGTGAGAGATGGCCATCTGGGACACTTACTTTGAGGCAGAAGGTCATTGTGGAGCCCAACAGACAATCCACAGCACCTCATCTTCTGCCTCTGCCACAGCCTGATAGGAGAACAGGGTCTGGTCACGTGATCTCCCCGCGGCCCGTTCAGCAGGGACCCGCCCGCTCCGATAGCACGGGGCCGTCACATTCGTCTCTGTCAGAATGCGGCGTGCCATCCATTCATCAGCTCTGCCAGCCACTGCCACCCCTCCGCCCTGAGACTGTGCACATCCAGGCCTCACTGCATTCCAGTCATATGCTGGAGCTGCTCACTGCAACACTGATGTTTTTATTTATTAGGCCTTTCATTACCCTGGAGGTAAAAATCCAAATGCACTACCATCGCCCATACAATAAATCCGTTTCCCGCTGTGAACAAACAAACTAAAAAAAAATCTAGGGCTAAAGTGCAGGTGCAAAGTGTATGGAATCGCATTGGCCTATTTTTATTTGTTTATGCATGTTTAGGTGGGTCTAAATGCCAAGCAGCATTACTCTCTCCTGGACCAAAAAATGCAGTCATTACTCATAACCATCACCTAAAGCAACGGTTTTCAAGAAAAGTAGTACCCTTGAATATGATGATCCCTTTGCAAAGCACCCCTACTTAAATTATAAAGGCAGCTATATAGTTTTATGCCCAAAGTTAGAGGAGTTATGAGGTATTATAAGAGCCCAAATGCAAAATAAAGTAATTGGGTTTTATATTGTTACCGTAACAGAGCCAAAGTATTTCTTATTAATCCTCCTCCTTTTTCTTTCCTGACCAAATGTAGCTTTGTTAGTCTTAATAACAGCCCTAATAAATAAATAAAAAATATATATTTTGTCAACTTTTAAAGGGACTCACTATAGCGACCCCCAGGTTTTAAAACTCCTGGCTTGGATTCTTTTCAATCTGTACATAAATAAGCAAGTGAAAACTCGACTACCCCACACAGTATCTCAAATGAATTTTTATGCTTATCATTTCAAACAATGACTGAGAATGCCTTTATCTAGGCATGACCGGCAGATTCAAAAGCAATCTGGACAATTCCAGCATCTAGAGATGTGGTGTGAACCCCTGGTGTTCAATACTGTCCACGGAAAAAAAAAAAAAAAAAGTATTATTGATCCCTAGGCCGGTAAATTCAATATGGTCTAAAGAAGTTAAAATTGTGGATCTACAAGCCAAGCAATTCAATAGTGTTCAACTCATGCAGTGGAGAGGATCTGGGCACTGTCTGATTCAATACAACAAACTGAGAAAAGGAGCTAGGAGGGCTGAAGAAACCAACAAATGCAATACTGAGCTGCCTGAGAGGAGATCTGAGAGTCAACAAATTTAATACAACCTCTTTATCCCCCTCATATGTTCTGGCAACTAGATTTAGTGCGAGAAGGTCCCCCAAGTCCCCTGAGGCGCTCGAGAGAGTATTCTAAATAAACCGGAGACTTTATTGCGTGTCTCCCTCAGATGCTGCGCCAAGTCCTACTTTAATTATGACAAATCCACGCCATGTGCTTCTCATGTCTGCCAGTAATGGGGAAATGCTTAACGTACTAAAAAAGAGCAAAACAACACACCAAACTAGATTTTTGCATTCTCTCAAGAAAAAACAACAACTGACGGTCGCCCCTTGCAGAGCTCACTAACATGATGCTACAGTACGGTGGTGTTTAGTTTGTTGCAATGCAATTCTGGTTGCAGATACATTCCAAAAAAATTGTTACTGCTCATTCAAAGTACTTACTTAACACAAGCAACAAGAATGATCAAGAATGAACCTAATTCTTAAAGGTTTTTGGCACAACTTTGTAAAAACAGTCAAGTTAACTTAATCGATTTGAGTTGGGACAAAATTAAGGAATTGTGTGGAACCCTGCATTTTTTTATAGCGTTAAAGTCTTTGGTATTTTTTCATGCAATACGTCACACCTCTCCTCAACAAAACATGATTTAAGACTTCATTCATGTCTGTAGCACAAACAGTATAAGATTTGTCCTATAGGGAACAACTCTGTGAGGCTTTATACTGATTCTAATAATAGTTCATTCACATATAACGCAGCTTACAAGAGTAGGTATAGTGCATCAGGGCCTCTCGTCTTGGGAGGATGATTTTCTCTTATCTTACACAAGACATTTATCACCGTGGCCAAATTACAGCATGAATTAAGAAACGATACCGTAGCCTGGTGTTCAGCAGAAACAAGATGAATGTGATATACGCCACTCATGAGGATAGAATTAATTTTAAGGAATGTGAAAGCGCAGCATCACCGTCGCCAATAACAAAGTAACTCATTTGAATATCCGCCGCATTCTCTCAGGACATTAGGATGAGAGAGTTCTTGCGAAAACCGAGGAGCCTCAAATGTGCGTAATAAAGTTTTTTTAATTGCAAGCTTTGTTTCTTAATTTGTGGCCGGTGACATTAAAATTACCCATTAAGTACAAACTGGTGAATGCGTTGTTCTGACAGGGCAGGCAGATTGTGCGTGAGGGATTTTTTTTTAACTAAAAGTTATGCTTTGAACATAAAAAAAGATGGCTCAAAATGGATGCCGCGGTTGTAATCCTGCACAAAGAGGCGGCTAATAAAAATCAGCTCAAGGCAGATGAAGCACTCGTAATTCAAATGCATTCAAGGCACCCATAAATGAACTCTGCAGAAAAGGCTATTTTTGTCGTTTTTCTCCTTCGTACATCTCCCCCTTTTTTGCCTCACGGATTCATTGTTAGGTCTATTTAGGAATGCTGTGAGGAACAATTGGATAAAAGCGGCTATGTGAGCATCCTGAGAAATGGCATCTGTCATGAAAATTTGAAGGCTCTGCATGTTGGCGTTTGTTAAACAAACATGTTTATGCTACTCAGTGACCTAAGGCAATGAGTGTATGAAGCTGATAGGCACGACTCTGTAATCAAGCATAAGACGGCGCTGATCGATGTCTCAACCTAGTTCGGTTCAATCTATAGTCTTAAATACAGAAGCTCTTATAAAACAAACAAAACAAAAAAGCATTACAAATCCATTCCGGACCAGACTGCTGATTGGTCAATAAAAGCTGCGGCAACACTTAAAAACTCACGATACAATAAAAACCATGAAACAAAACAGCTGTTCAAAGCATCTTAGAAAATATACAGTTATCATTTACATGATAATGGCTATGGTTTCTTTTGGGGGGAAAAGGCATTTAATTTACATCCTGAAATTTCACTTGATGCATCACTATTAAAACGTATCTAAAAATGCTTTGCTATTGTTTACATCTCCTAGTGGGGAGAAAATGACATTTCATAAATCTGCATTACAAATGTGGAGGGAAATAGAGTATATTTTACTGCCCTTTAAGAAAAGTTAGTCAAATCAGCAATAAATCCTCACAACAATTACATCATAAATTTGTTTAGCTGAAGTAATCTCGAATAGGGCTGCACAATATATCCTTTCTGCATGGATATTGCATTGTGTGAGTCCGCAATAGTCACATCGCAGGGATCTGCAATGTAGTTGGGATTATAGTTGACCAGACATTACAGTTAACAACATAGTTTGCATATTATTAAGGCCTGACCTGTAAGAATTTGAAGCAAACTTGAGCTATTTGGGCACAACAAATTATAGGTTTGTAGCTTAAAGATGAATTAAACATATAATTATTTACTCAATTAAAACAATACATTATTATTATATTATTAATATTATATTATATTATATTATATTATATTATATTATATTATATTATATTATATTATATTATATTATATTATATTATTATATTGTTATTATTATTATTATTATTATTATTATTATTATTATTATTATTATTATGCAGTGATTATTTAACTTCTGCTTCTGAATACTGAAGCAGAATTATTGTTTATTTGCACCTTTTGTCTATTGTATTTAACTATGCACATAGACTGCAGCTCTGCACAAGACGTTTGGCCATAGGAGAAATGGTCATGCCCAACTGAGCCTGGTTTCTCTCGAGGTTTTTAATTCTTCACTTTCGCCAATTGGTGAAGTTTTTTCCTTGCCACTGTCGCCACTGGCTTGCATGGTTCGGGACTTTTAGAGCTGCGCATCGATGGATTACTCTTCAGTGTTTGAACTTTCAGCAGTGAATATTAAACCACACTGAACTGAACTTCAACGCTGAAAATTGGACTGACCCTGTTTCAATTTACCATAAAACATGTGAAGCTCCTTTAACACAATCCACATTGTAAAAGCGCTATACAGATAAAGATGAAATGAATTGACCTACGCTTGTCATTTTTAAGTGACATTTTATGCAGATACGCTCCCCTACAGTATCATCCCAATCGAACTAAAATTATGCATTTTTTACAAGCTATTCAAGTCATCTAGTGAAAAGGCATTTATATCGGCATATATATCGATATTGTTTAGCCCTAATATCTAATATATAATCTAAGAACATTTTCTACTACAAAGATGAAGGTTTTAGGAGCAGTTCACAATGCACCAAAAGACGTCAACCAAAAGATGTTTTTATGCGAAGTC
Source organism: Danio albolineatus (assembly GCA_903798035.1). NCBI lineage: Eukaryota > Metazoa > Chordata > Actinopteri > Cypriniformes > Danionidae > Danio > Danio albolineatus. Next base: position 6,174,935 of record CAIGQQ010006052.1, on the reverse strand, counting down.
ACATTGTGGAATGGCTCTTATTTTACTTAAAGGGATTGTTCACCCAAAAATGAATATTTACTCACTATTTACTCAGCCTCAAGTGGTTCCAGATCTTTATGAGTTCTGCTGAACACTAAAGAAGACGTTTTGAAAACCATTGACGTCCATAGTAGGAATAACAAACACTATGGAAGTAATGGTTTTCAAAACGTCTTCTTTAGTGTTCAGCAGAACTCATAAAGATCTGGAACCACTTGAGGCTGAGTAAATAGTGAGTAAATATTCATTTTTGGGTGAACAATCCCTTTAATGCAATGTGGTGATTGTAAACGTTGGTCTGTGTTTGTATATGCATTGTGGATCAATAATATTTTGAATAACACCAATGATTCACCAACATTGAATCTAATTCCATTTCAAACCAGCAAATGGGGAGGAAAGCTGAAGTTTAAATCAATATTCCCAATGACCCTTACAGTACACCTCTAAGCAGATTTTCCAAGCAACCAAATTGCCTTTTGTATTGATTTCATCAGCTCAACTGTAATCAAACTGACTGCATAGCCAGATTTAATAGTAATAAAAAAACTTGTCAGTCAAGCCATCTAACCATGAGCATCTCAGTCAGTAATTAAACATCTGATAACAGCTCTGATCGATGCTTTCATAGAGAGGCTCCGAAAGACATCAACCCTGCATTTAAAAATGACACAGCGTGACACCGCCTCGACTGGTGTTTTGTCAAAGGCAGATAATTTGAGTTCACTATGAACCTCTTGAACCTCAAAGAACATGTTCATTTCCATGACTTTGATTTCATTATGCATCAAAGATAAGTGTCTCACTCTCTCCATCCCAGGACTCTATTTGTCAATGTCACTGAACAAAGGCAAGGGGCAACTTATTCATGCCAAACATGCTTCCAGTCTCAACTTTTGGTTCCCCCTTTGAGCGCTCTTTTTTTTTTTAATTAAAAGAGGTCTCCTTTCTTCTCCTTTAGCGGAAGAGTGCTTTCTGATACCTCCCCCTCTCACTCTGTCTCTGAACACACTGCCAACTCCCGAGAAGAGTCGGGCATGATAACATATCTTTCAATTACAGTTTTAATGTGACTACCATTCTTCTACCATTCAGTGCCATCCCCTCTCAGCAGAGCATACCTGCAAATGGAGGAGTGACACATGGGCCTGCATAGAAACGGCTTCAATTACACCTCTCACGCTCTGGTGGCGAGCAGGAACTCTCACAGTGTTATCAGCGCGCTGCTGTAGAGGTGTGTGTGTGTATGTGTGTTTTGGTGGGACAGAGTGGCGAGTGAGAGGGAAGATACCCCCCTCCACCACCCCTCTATACACCCTTCAAAAATAGACAGGAGGGCAGATTGAGGCCTGAGATTAGCAGACGTGTGCTCACAGAAGGCCAGGGAGATACAGTATAGAGAATGAATGGCCGTGTCATGTTGTCAATGTTGTAACCTTGGCAACAGACGGAAAACTATTTTTGTCCCCCCCGCTCGGCCACTAGGGTGGTGGATGTGTGGAGTAGAGGTGGCAGGAGCGTCCTTACGCTACATCAAGGACCAGAAGCCACTGCTGACAGTTGTTTAAGTAATACTAAAGTGGCATCATTTGATTGCTAAGTAATAATAAAGTTCCATTTCAATTGTTTATTGTCATGTGCACAGTAAGGAAACACGTTTTCCTGTACAATGAATTTCTTACTTTGCCATCCACAGTGAAGTTATACACATAACATACACATCATACACGACGTACACATACATACACATATATACACAAAAGTGACGGAAGTATATTTATGAAATGAAATTATGAAATGAATGTATATAATATATAATACTGATTGTGGAGTATGTAAACATGTAAACAATGTGTAGAGTTTTTTAAGTTTTTTTGCTTATTGTGCAAAAATAAAGTGCCTAGTGCAATCGGCTTATGTGCAACATTGGATAACACTACACATAAAGGGGCATCATTGGATAACACTACACTGTAAAAAAACAGCTTTCAGACAGCTGTTACGGATTGGTCAGGCTCTCACGATCCCCAATCACGAAGATCA
>CAIGQQ010006052.1:6138917-6172861 GCA_903798035.1 Danio albolineatus | reverse complement strand
AATACACTAACGTTTATTTACCTCTGTCTCCTGTCCGCTTCATAACAACAGCTTTAACTAATTATAATCTATTAACCCATGTGTACTGTTCAAATTTACTACCATTGTGTTTGTAGCCATTTTTGCCCCATTGACTTCCATTATAATGACATTTTTTTGATTGCATGACAGCTACAGTATAATCAAGCGCTCTTGATTGTTGGTGTTTTTCCCTGTTGGGAACAGGTAAAATGTAATTTTGAAATATGTGTAATTTCTTTGAAACACACACACACACACACACACACTGTACTCCATACAAAAGGCAGAAATTAAGCTTTTTTTTGCTCTGCAACTGATGATTCACAAGTAAAATTAAAAATTGTACCTCTTCCCAACAGGCAAAAACTGCCAACAATGAAGAATGCATGATTATATAGTGTCATGGCTTTGCAATTTTAAAAAAAGCAACTATAATGGAAGTCAACGGGGCAAAAACAGCCACCAACATAATGAAAAGGCAGTAAATTTGCCCGGAGTGTATTGTTGCATTTTTGATCATTTTCACAAGCATTTCCCAAAATATGTGTTAAAATAGGATATGTCACCAAAAGTCATTCCATCTGCTGAAACACTGAGAAAGTTGTAGCCAAATTAAGCCTCAAAATCACATAAGAGTGGATGGAAACATCCCCTAAAAGGTTTAAAAGGGTCCATTCATTCATTTTGATTTGGCTTAGTCCATTTATTCATAAGGGTTCTCCACAGAAGAATGAACTGCCAACTTATCCAGCATATGTTTTACACAGTCCTTCCAGAACGGGGAAACACCCATAAACTCTCACATTCACACTCATACACTACAGCCAATTTACTTTATTCAATTCACCTACTGTACAGCGCATACCTTTGGACTTGTGGAGGAAACTGGAGCACCTGGAGGAAACCCACTCGAACATGGGGAGAACATGCAAACTCCACACAAAAATGCCAACTGACCCAGCCTGGACTCAAACCAGTGACTTTATTGCCTTGAGGTAACAGTGCTAACCACTGAGTCACCATGCCGCCGGGTTAAAGCGGTTGTAAACTGAAAAATCAAAACTCACATGAAAATACCCTGCAAGTTTCAGAACGTTGTTGCTAGTCTGAAAACAGCTTATATATAATTCAATCTGCCAAAACGACAATTTGAGGAATGTGCTTCTCTATTATGTAATAGTGTCACCAAACCTCACCTCCGAAGAAGAAGATCAATGCCTGCTTTTAAATCACTGCCTGTTTAGCTCCATACACCAGTTCGTGCATGGATTAAATAAATAACGTGAATGCTGGTCTATGCAGAAACCAAATGATGAAGATGTTTTCGAAGACAACAAGATGATGCGAAGTGCCAAGTCTTTGCATTTCAATTCTTCTGATCCCAATATTAGGAAAGAGATTTTTAATGAAGTTATAGATCGTACCTGGAACTGGTCCTTTGTTCACTTCATTTTACCTTTAACAAGCAAGTGAGTAACTGTTGTTATTGTGTGGTCATTATTGATTTTTAGGTTTAACACTTCTTATGGTGAACTAAAATAATGACTCATTGGATTTTAAGGTAAGTGGTTACAAACAATTAATTTGGGCTGATAAAATTTGTTTAAATTTATTTAACTTAATTTGTTTGCTTAAATTCATCCCATATAAACTGTTTGCAACAATTTACACTGAGCCACTTTTTTCAATGTATACTGTATATTCAGTTTTTAAGTCCTTTTAATCTTAATCTCAGAAGCTATATTTAGGGGGGTGTACACTGTCAAACAAACATATTGAAATTTACATCAGTGGACACATCTGTCCTTTCGAACCTTGGAAAATGATTGAAATGTGCAAACTGTTAACCAATCAAAGCAGTGGTTACTTCTGAGTCACAATCTACCATGCCTATTCAAATGGTGTGGAATCAAATCAGGACAGAAAATGGCTTAAACTGTAACTTATGAAGTTTTTTCACACATTTTTTCAGGTAAAACTAACCTTGACAATATTATAAGTGGATGTCAGAAAACACTATATAATAAAAAGGCATTTCATGACTAGCTCTACTAGATCTTTTTTATGTTCATTCAATTTCTCTCTTCAAACTATTGCATTAATTGTTATTTAATAGTTGGCCCAAACACGACCCCGACTTTAAAAAAAGACTAGAATAATGTCTGGATATGTTTATTATTCTAGTCAATTAGCCATTCTGAATGTTGACTGGAATTGTATATCATCCTTCATTTACATTTTCAGAAGTTGAATAACATATCTTCTTAACAAGCCCAGACAAGAATATTAGCTCAACACATTTTTTGCTCTCCCAACAGTGTATTAATTGGCCTTTTTTTACAGTGTTCTTTTATTGCCAAATGTGTTTTTAAATAGGTTTTCTGGTTCTAAATAAAAAGGTAGAAATCCCTGACAGACTTGACACTGTCAAATCTGGCCCAGAAAATCGTTTCCTTCTCAAAACTGTCATAAAGACAGAAAGTACCAGGGCAAAATACAGGCATCATTACCATATCATCATTATGGCTGTCAAGACCCACCATCGATTCTGACATCAGTTAACAGTATGAAACCTTCATACAATGAGGTACATCAGCTCTACACATATGTATTTCACAGAGCTTTCAATTTTGTTAAAGCACAGAGTCAAATATAAATCATTGGAACAGATTTAAAAAAAAGAAAATATTATATATAAGGCCAAAAACTAACCCTAACCCTCAAAAACTAGTGAAATAATAGGTAATAATAACGTGTTACGACATGCACATTGATTTAGTCTAACGTAACCATCATTTAAAAAAAACAACCCAGTGAGTTTGTTATACTGTACATCGAAGAAAGTGAAACAAACTTTCATAAACAGCCATCGTTCAATAAGTTTAATGGACACAGATTTAATCCAGCTGAGACAAATAACTGTAGTACACTTGGTTCTCCTTGTCAGAGTTCTCTGTGTAATGAACTAATGTATCATTCATAGTTTAAAAGGGCTCTTGTTCAAGGGCAGAGTCTCATATTTGATTCATTTTTGATCAAAACAACACTTCATTTGGATGTTCGGTGATTATTTGCTACTCGTGGAAAGTCAAAGCGCTGTATTAAAATCTAATCTTTGCACACCAAACCTGGCGAACGCTGATGAGCCACGGGCCATTCATCATTGCCATTACTCCACCCCCTACCTTCATCCTTCATCTGATGCTGGCCAGATCTCCACCCTGAGCCCCCGTTTCCACTTCTCCTACTCACTAGAGCCATTTATTTCCCTTCCTTCTCTCCATTCATGTCTTTCTAGCTTTCTATATCCTGACCGTCTCTCTAATCCCTGTTTCTCGTTGGCCTTCTGCGATCTGAAACACATTTTACACTAGAAGCTGACTATGAATAGCTATAAAAATGTGTAAAAAAAAACCCACATGTATAAAATGAACTAACTAATTTCTAATAACTGATTTCGTTTATCTTTGCCATGATGACAGTAAAAATTATTTGACTAGATATTTTAAGAGTTCACACTTAGCTGATGATTGATTATAAAGCTTGTTTGGCATGCTGTCCCGGGAGAGAGCCCTGAGCTCATAAGATCCTCGAGCCCGGGGCTCCCTCCCGTTTGCAAGGTGAGAGGAGAGTTTGAGCTCAGGTAGATCTCGAGAACTCCCCTGCAGGTAGCTAATGAACAGTTAGTGATTGCTATGAAAAGATAACTACTTACTAGAAGCTTGTCTAAGGTGGCGATTTGGATCATTCAATTAACTTAAGTTGCATGTTTTTGGAAGGTGGGAGGAAACCAGGGAACCCGGGGGAAACTCATGTGAGCATGAGGAGAACGTGTTAAGTGCTAACCACTGGGAGGAGTAGGGGTGGAAGGGGGAATTCTTCAAAATGAAGATGGCTGTGATATGGAGCTTAGGGTATTTATAGTGGCTTATGAATCATCTGATTGGTGAATCATAATTGAATAATGCGGGACCAGTTGCAAGCAATCATCTGCACGTCGAAATTAGTTTATAGATAAACTTGGGCCTAACGGTAGCGCAGTGGGTAGCACAATCACATCACAGCAAGAAGGTCGCTGGTTCAAGCCTCGGCTGGGTCAGTTGGCATTTCTGTGAGGAGTTTGCATGCTCTCCCCCTGTTGGTATGGGTTTCCTCCGGGTGCTCTGGCTTCCCCCACAAGTCGAAAGACTTGTGGTATAGGTGAATTAAGGAAGTTAAATTGTCCCTATGTATGTGTATGTGAATGTGTTTGTGTGTGGATGTTACCCAGAGATGGGTTGCAGCTGAAAGAGCATCCGCTGTGTAAAACATAAGCTGGATAAGTTGGCGGTTCATTCCGCTGTGGCGACCCCAGATTAATAAATGGACAAAGCCAACAAGAAAATTAATGAAAGGATGAATGGATTTTCCAAGATACTAGTATTCAGCTTAATGCGACATTTAAAGGCTTAACTAGGTTAATTAGGTTAACTAGGCAGGATAGGGTAATTAGGCAAGTTATTGTATAACAGTGCTTTGTTCTGTAGACTATCAGAAATAAATATATAGCTTAAAGGGGCTAATAATATTGACCTTAAAATGGTTGTAAAGAAATTAAAAACTGCTTTTATTTTAGCCGAAATAAAACAAATATATATAATGCTGGTTGCCTAAAATTTTTAAGCTGAGTCAAATTACTCCTATGAGTCCAATGAACTTATATTATGTTAAACTGACTTAAAACAGCTTGTGTAACTTATAAAATTGAGTTATAACATGAATAATTTAAAATAACAATATAATGACTTGAAAACATACGCTGTCAGGACTAATTGATCATATAATTTTTTACAGTGTATGGATTTGGGTAAAAAAAAATCTCAACATTTCTTTCACATTTCAAAGATAAATATTGTCGTTTTTTATTACAGGAAATTACAAGTACTCTTAATAAAAAAATATATAATTTGTTGTGATTGATTTACGTTTTAATGTTAAAACATTTGTACTATGATGTCTAAAAATGTACATAAACATGTCTGAACATATTGAACATCTCTGTTGTAGAATGAAAAAATATATATACAACATTTACATTTAGAAGAAATTTCTTCAGTGTGCATGTGTGTGTGTGTGTCTGTGTGTTTGTGTATGTGTGTTTGCAGCAAGCACTAAATTGTTACAATTGATTATGTCTCTAATACTCGAAAGAATGTTACATGAAACACTGAAAGAAAGAATTTCTCTTCTTGTTTTCTCAACTTATGAACTACATGCGTTTAATTAAATTAAGAAGAAATGAAGAAGTCACAAATCCTACAGAGTTCTACAAAGGGAATTGTTATGCTCCATTAAGGTCGGATCAGGGTTGTAAAGTAACAAGGCAGATGTGATCTACGGCAGATACTGAATGCAGTAAGATTTAAAAGGGATGTTAGCGACATTGGAGGCATGTGCAATAAAACCCGCTGCATTTGCCTAATGTTCATGGCAAAAACAATTAAGCCCGGCCTATCGGAGCTGTTAACTCTTCTTGCTTTCTGTTGTACATATGAGCAAGCAATGCCTCACCAAATGTAAACAAACCTATTTATATTTTAATGAGCCATGAAGCACACGTACACAACAGTGTGAAAAGAGAGGGTGGGAGTAAAGCCATCTCGCATGTTATTTTATGAGCCAGTGTTTCTAAGACCCGCAGCCACAGCTAGGCAGTGTGTGGCATAATAAAAAGGGCCATATAGGGGCACGGCACAATCCTATAACTTTGTATGAGAGCGGTGACTTTGACGACTTGACATCTGTGGACTTTGATCATTCCCTCGAAATTCAGTTAATAAAAAATGACACCTACCCATCAGAACGGGCAAAGATACTCTCTCTGTTCGTCTGGGATAAATTATGATCAAGTCTCTGAGATGAGCACACAAAGACAGCCCATCAATACAAAAATCCAGATTATGCTACAATGTCATTCTGTTCTTGGGATTTAATGCCCAAAGATATGTGACAAAAATAATAATTATTATTAATTATTATTATTATTATTATTATTATTATTATTATTATTATTATTATTAAATAATAATTATTATATTAATAATTATGTGTTATAATTATTTAAAATTTCTAGTTTGCCTATAGCAGGCACTCACAATTAAATATGTGACATTGACAAGCATACAGTAGATTAATTAGAAAATATCAATCAAAGAAACTTGATCTGATGTCAATATATAGAGTAAACGTGGCTTAAATGGCTTAAAGGCAGTGATAAATAATAGTGTATTTTCTATGTATGTAGCATATAGCAGTTGGTTTATACTACAATAGCAGCTGTGCATCAAATGGGTCAGTAAACAGCAAATGCAGTTATCAGACCACATTGATATGAGTGAGACATAACCTTTTTAATGAGGCAAATGGACAGGGTTACTGATCAATAAACACAAAACTGCTAAATATGAGCTGAATAATCAATCCAGCAATCCATCACCACTCTACACACAACACGCAATCATTTAAATACAAAACACACTCTGTCTTCTCAGTCCCTGATGCTTTGTTCCTTCAATTTCACCCACACGCAAGGGTTCCCTTTTCTGTTGTTGTGCTATGATGAGTAAAAATAGCAGCAGTACTTTAGGGCAGTTTGGCTGGCAGTGTTTTTGGGGAAAGCAGCTGAGTGTGGAGGATTAAAGCAGGATCTTCTTTGATCAGAGTTGTATTTTTTCTTTTTTTCTTTTTTTTCCTTTTTTTAGAACTAGTCCAGCACTCAGACTCACCAAATCCCTGTTGCCTCCTTGCTTGGGGCTCCCAGACAGGAGATGGCACTGTGACACAGACAGATGGGACTGCCTGGCACCACAACAACTTAGCATAAACACATACAGTATACAGTATATAGGCATAACAGCAGGGTCAAGCTTTGGCTTTATTAGATTAAATATATATACATATATATATATTCCATAACTAAAAGCAAATAATACTGGTCAAGAGTTTGGTGTCATTAAAACGGCTTATCCAAGAGTGCATTTATTTGATCAAAAATTCAGTAAAAGCTGTAATATTTTGAAATATTCTTACACTTAAACTGAAATTTGTTGAAATATTTTGGAAATGTATATTGAACTTGTCATTGGGCTCTACTCTTAAAGATCTAATCGCAAAATCTAAAGCATGTCCGAATCCACTTTTGGTATTTTTTAAGGATGAAAAAAATGGCCTGTGCACCAGCACATTGTTTAAAAGGGTTGTTTTTATTCTTTTAATGAGTTAAGGGTGAGTTTTGGGGATAACGTGCATTAACCAAGCAGACACTCATCTCCCAGTAAAAGTCAGTTGCATCACACCATGGTGCATTCAATATTTACATGGCAGACTTTGTAAATTGAAAAACGTATCGCTTCCCTAGCAAGGAAATGCTTAAAAACCATTTGTACAAGGTTAAAAACCTACTGAAAAAAAAAAAAAACATTCACCGTTGACTTTTATTTTGTCAACGGCGTTTATTTCAGCTGCCTAAAAACAGTAACGCACCAATAATACACCTTAACCTGAATCCTATTCAGACCAAGCATGCTCATGAGCCCACAAATGGATGCAAATGCATTTGCTATTTAAACAACATGGCACAAAACATAAAAATGACACCTGTGCCGGGCTGAAACTAGCAGGCTGACACCTCATTGCACTGAGTGTATTACAGGGCTCTAAATCCTATTGATCTTAAATCTAAAGTCTAACAGTATCAGATCTTCTTTGTTAAAGTCACAGTATCCACTTGTTAAGTGTGATGTCACGTGAAGCAGCTCCCGGGTCCAATCGCTATATCAAACTGTATGGGGAGAATCAACAAATGGTCGTAATAAATGTGTACAAAGCGTTTCCGAAAATCACGATCACAATATTAAAGTGGTCATAAACGAATATTTTCTCAATTCAAACGAGCAGCAGCTTGGACCCGGAAATAGTATTCCATACGTCACAACTTTACAAGTAGATTTAATTTTGACCACTAGACGGCATATTCACAACAAACAAAAGTTGATTTTTGATTACGCCATGAATCATGGGAGTTGTTGTCATGATCACATGGGGAGGAAACACTGTTTTATCAAACTAAAGCACCAAAAACAGATGAAAGCATCTTTGGTTGCCTGTTTTATATAAAACCAATCCAGAAATCAAGAGTATACTGTAAGACATAATTAGAATGTCAGCACAGGATAGGGTTCTTAAATATTGTGCCTTTAAAGCGGGGGTCACCAATCTCGTTCCTGGAGGGCCGGTGTCCCTGCAGGGTTTAGCTCCAATATGCTTCAACACACCTGCCTGCATGTTTCAAGTATACATACAGTAGTAAGACTTTGATTAGCTTGTTCAGGTGTGTTTATTAGGGTTGGAGCTAAAATCTGCAGGACTCCGGCCCTCCAGGAACAAGTTTGCTGACCCCTGCTTTAAAGCAACAAGTATTTTAGTCAGGATCACTTTTGCCAAATATACAGTATATTGAATATCAAGCTTACAGTTAGTGTTGGCAGTATGCTTTTTTCTGGAAAAAAAACTAAATGCACCCGTCTATGCAGTTTCTTCCTTCTGATGCTTCAAATGTTACATAGTGACAGGCCTTTAAAACATACAAATGCTAATCTTTCACTCTTTCATGGTGAAAAATATAAAATAATCTACAAATCACATGCGTCTACAAATCACCCAGCTCTGCAATTTGGCCAAAGGAGAAATGGTTGTGCCCAACTGAGCCTGGTTTCTCTTGAGGTTTATTTTCCTTCACTTTTGTTAATTGGTGAAGTTGGTTCCTACCCACTGGCTTGCATGGTTTGGCACTTGTGCATCGATGGATTTGCTTATCAGTGTTTAGACTTTCAGCAGTGAAATTTAAACTACACTGAACTGGACTAAACTGAACTTCAGCTCTGAAAACTGGACTGATGCAGTTTCAATTCACTAGAACTCATATGTTAAGCTGCTTTGACATAATCTACATTCTAGAAATAAAGATGAATTTAATTAAATTGACAGCTATGACTTCACATCACACACATCCTTCAATGTGACTACTGTAGATGCGCAAATCGAGATGTACAATATATTGTGCGACACCAGTTAAAATGGATAGCTAACATTTAAAACTAATTCAGAATAGACGTGTTCAAAAAAAGTCTGTGGGTTTCTTGCAAAAAGTTCAAGAACGTTTGAAAAGAACATTTTCAGTTACAGCTTATAAAAAAGGCAAAGTGCAAAAGTGTTGATGTGAGCTCGGAATGGAGTTCAAATCTCGTCGGACAGACGCAAACATCCTCCCGGCCCCAAAGACATGTAGTACTGTGATTGAGAAATGAGAGTCGAGAGAAGTGCAGCGTTGTCTGGGGTTTGAGGATGGGTGCCGGCGAGGGCTGCGGATCGCTGTTCGCGGGTCTCTAATAGAGCAGGGCTGAGGGGCCAGGAGCGGTTATACAGACATCGGCAGCACATCTGTGAGTCCATGAAATATTCAACAGCAGGTCTGCTCACCGAAGGAAGGCACAATCCGGCTCCTCATACCTTCTGCAGCCGTTAATCATTTATCAATAAGTATCCTGCACACCGGGCAGGGGAGTCAGGCTTGTTAAAAACAATCATATGACACAGGGAAGAGGCGATCATGAAAAATATATTCATTCAGGGTGGTGCATCGTCCTCCCTTAGCAGAAATACATTTTTTTCTTCTTTTTGGGGAGAGAACTGAACACCTTTAGACCCTTAGGAGAGTAAAAGTATCAGAAACATGAGTGAAACCTCAAACACAGAGCTCAGCAATATGAACGTCAGCTCTAGACCTTCGAACAAAAAGGACCGGGATCCAGCGTGACGTACACACTCTCAAACTACGTCATTTCTTTTACAAAAATGTAAGAAAGACTTGGCCCTAAACACGATTTAGCACACATACAAACGTACTCAAGGCTTGTTTCGTCAAGCATAAGTTTTCTATCTCTGATGACCTTTACAAAGACTTTCGCATCTGTGTCCTGCGAAGCATAACTTTATAATAAAAACCACTCCTACATTCAAAAGCACACAGGAGGGATGGAGTTCAAAAGATGTGGGAGCACCTATTAACCTTGGACACGGTGTTAAATGTCATTATTTTCAGCTGACACTAAAGAAGGACCTGGGAGAGAGAGAAAAAAAGAGCTTCTCTCTGGGCGATACTGCATGTAAATCACTCGCTCTGAAGGAAATGACTTCCCGGGGCTGAGCGTTATTAATCTAAATTCTCTGTAAGTCAAATTGTTGCACATAATAAATATGGAGCAGCTTGTGATGCTTATCCGCTGTGACATTCCATTCTTGCTAAACATTTTTTCCTAGTTTGAGCTCCGTTCAAGTGTGGATGGAGCTTTTCAAAGAGACAGCTCTGCTGAGTGGTTCGTGCCCGCGCCATGTGGTGCAGAGGCCGGACACGGCGGGGAGGCGCAGGCCTGGTGGGGTGGAAACAGGGCTGGGACCTACAACTTCTGCTCTGCACTCCGAAACGGTAAATAGAAAGCCTGTCCACGCTGCATCCTCCTGTGTGTTCCATCTCTGTTTTCCTTCTGCACCATCATCCTGCACCCTTAATGTATTTTTAATGGCCGTAAGTAAAACACTTCTCACCCACACAACATACATGATTGAGTTTGCAGATTTAAGGATAAACCGCAAGCTTTGGTGTGGGAATAGGGAGTAAGTGTATATGTCTATCCTCACGTATGACAGCATGCATTTAGGATGCAGTGCTGGATCTAGTGGGCGCCTGGGAATACAGTACATCTTTACACTGGTATGTCTTCAATCTGTGATCCCAGCTGCGTGTCTCCTGCTGGAGCCAAAAGAAAGCAAGGGCTATAAATCCTCGACCTGCCATATTAAAATAAGCAACCTTGACAGAGGCATCATTTGCATTCATTGTCACACCAAACACTTTGTCATCCACCTCTTGGAAGACAGACCCATGCTAACCACATGCTTGAATGAGCGGCGTATGCACAGTCATCGAGGGTTTAGTCTTTAAAGGAGTTATTTCATGTAAATGTCACTAATCTTAGTGGTGTAAGGGATCTCAGTTAATCCGTGATCCATATGGACTATACACTACGTTTTGGGATGTATGTGATCTACAGTGTTGTGCAAGTTACTTCAAAGCTGTAATACATTACAGATTACTTGTTACTGTTATATAAATGTAATCCCTTACCTTACAATATTACTGTCTCAAAATTGTAATATGTTACATGACTACATATTACTTTTTTAGTTACTTTCACCAAAATAACTCCAGAATTAGAACTTAACATTCTAAAATGACAAAACGTACTGCAGAGCATTTTACATCCAGTAGAAAGTGCTATGATGTAGCAGAATGAGTGTGACCTATCCAGGCTACTAACAGTATATAATTGGCAATGTGAAGGCACAAGACAATGCAAGAAAGGATGGAAGCCAGAATCACAAATGATCTAAGTCTGTTAAAAGTATGGTAGAGGTAAAGTGATCATCTGGCAATATCTCTGAATAGCTTGACTATATTCAGATTAGACACTACAGGACTATATGAAAACTCCAATGCCATGACAAGATGCAGATTTTTTTTTCTTATTGTTGCCATTATTTTATTCACTTTAAATTTAAGTGGCTCACAACACAAAACTGTCCTGCACAAAGTGAGCATGATGAACATACAGTAGCTTTCTCAATATAATGCCTGTGCACCGATTTCCTGTTTGTGGACAAAACTGCTTGCGAGCTCTCAAATATACGCTGCTCGCACGCAAATTTTCACGCTCTCTCAAATATGCACTGCTCATGCATACATTTTGTTGCGTGCTCTCAGTACACTGCTCGCTCAGTGAGATTATATGCAGACTCACAATGTGTGTCTTGTGTTCCTAATTCCTTTTGTGCTTTTTGATTTATATTGGTCCACTATTATTAATAACCAAAATACTAAAATAGACTTACATATACATTTTTTATATAACAAACCAAAACATTTTTGGCTGTGTGTTATATGATGAGATATTTCCAGTTTCCAACAATTAATGACACAGAGAATAGATGTTAGTGCAAATAATACATTTTATTTTAAAAAAAGGTGCACCATACTAATCAAATAAAAACATTTAAACAAAAATATAACAAAAGCAGAAATTTTACTAATAGAATATAGGAAAAACTTGATAAGGTTTTATAGCCTGCTGTACTATTTACTCTTAAAATAAATAAAATGTTGTCTTTCACATTGTTGATGAGATATTGGAGATCATTTTCCCTGTCATCCTCTTCATTTTGAGGAAAAGCTATTCTACAGGGCCCCTGAACACATCTATTGGCATGTACAGTGTTTTGAACATTACTATAGTAAAGTACTTCAATGAATCTGTGGTAGTAATACTATAGTTGCTATGGTAACACAACAAGTGAAATATAAACAAATTACCCAGTGCTGTAGTTTTTTTCTTACAATATTATAGTGTATATTATTCTACAATTCACCACACTTTACTGTAGTAAAACTCCACTTTGTATTTCATTTTATCAGTTCACTATTGCTAATACTACAGTATGCTGAAGCATTTATTAACAAGTTGAAAATCCACTAGCCTAAAACATAGGCAGTATACCTAACACTCAAAAACACTAGAATTAATTTTTTAGAATTTACCTCAACCTGTAGGTAAATAGTGTAGAAATATCTCTGGATATATAATATAAGATAATATCATCTCTGGAGAGCAAACGCACAAAAAGAGGAGGAAACACAAGGCACAAATTGTGAGTCTGCATCATCTGACGGAGCGAGAGCACATCATCCGCACGTGAGCAGCCGTGTTTTGAGTGCACGCGATTAGAAACCGGCGCGCGTTCGCTCGCTCGTATTACATGAATACGTTTGTCAGTAAAAATAACACCATATGTACTTACGTCCATCTCGCGAATCAATTTGCCGCTTTTCCGCTGTGGGTTTAGGATTACTGCGCACCGGGCTGAGCCAATCGCCTCGGACCTCGAGCTCAGAGTCGGAAATCATTCCGCGTTCAAAGTAAAAAAGTCCCCGTAGCCAGAGGGAGATGAATGACAACACACGCCGCGCGTATATTCACTGACCACGAACAGGAAATAGAACTGCGCTATTTTTATTTGTTAATGTCTTGCGGGCGAAAAGTTTGTTGTAACGCACGCGTTACTGTACATGTACCGAGTAAAATATTACTGAAAATGCATTAGTAATGCCTTACACTACTGCATTACAGGAAAATGTAATACATTACTGTAATACATTACTTTTATAACGCGTTACTCCCAACACTGGTGATCTATGGATTATTTCCAAAGATAAACATCTTAAACATCATAACAAAAGACAGAAAATATATCATTGTTCTTTACTGAGCACATTTTGCAATTCATTCCACAGCGAAATGAACCGCCAACTATTCCAGAAAATATTTTACAAAGCAGATGCCCTTCTAGCCACAACCCAGTACTGGGGAACATGCACTCATACACTATGGCCAAATAAGCTCATCCAGTTCACCTACAGTATAGCACATGTCTTTGGACTGTGGGGAAAACGGAGCACCCGGAGGAAACCCACGCAAACTGGTTCAGCCGAGACTCGAACCAGCAACCTTCTTGCTGTGATGCAACAGTGCTAACCACTGAGCCACCATGTCACCTGAGCACATTTTGCAATGTTAATAAGAATTGACCTGTGTTTAATGCATAAACTTAAGACTGCAATGCTATTTTTTACATCTGATGACTTCTTTTAGGCCCATCTTGAAAACTCATTTGTTATTTACTTTTTATTTTAATAAAATTTCTAATATATATATATATATATATATATTAGCTCGCGTGTTTTTCATTTTTTGAATGCTGATTTGAAAAATTATCCAATCCGTAACTCAAAAAACATAATATGATCTGAGTTGCAAGACTTAACGCACTAGCCAAATAACTCAGCTGTCAAATAGTTGCACGATGCATTATGAAACACTCTCAGAAAGTTGCATCTTTAAATCCATCCCACTACAGCTGAACACATTCAGATCCTTCGGGCTGCTGTGTCGCAACTTGCACTGTTTTCAGTGGTTAGAGGATTGTGTGTCAAGTTCGCCTCAAAGATCCCTGTATTCTGCTCTATTCTGTTCTGCTCTGGCAAACCCAAGAATGTCGCCTAAAAAAACACAAAGGCAGTCAAACAGAGCTTCCTAAAGACCAATCAGTCATCTAGATGGTCAGAAAACCCAACAATTAAAAAATAATAATAATAATTAATTCAACTGTAAGAAGCATTCTTTCTATTGATTTCAATCTAGTGATTAATTACTAATGCTTGTTTCATCCATTTTTACATCTAGATTATTAAATACGGTGAACAACTGATTTTACTTAAAAAAATTACTGCAGAAAACAAGCATGCTTCAAAAAACTACATAGATACCCATCATGAAATTTCTTTCCACAATATTACTTCAAAATGAAATTCTGAAGCAGGATTCCTGCAGAAATAATTAATAATTTATCAGTCAAATGTTTTTGTCTTAGTATTAAAAATAAACATTTATCATCTGATGCCAATATTGTTGTCAATATATCATGCATCACTGTTAAAGGGATAGTTCACCCAAAAATAAAAATGTACTCACCATTTACTCGCCCTCATATAGCTATAAACTTTTATGAGATTTTTTTTCTGTTAAACACAAAAGAAGATATTTTGAAGAAAGCTGGAAACCTGTAACCGTTGACTTCCATTGTATTTATATGGAAGTAAATTTAAAACAAGTATTCACCAGCGATCCACTCCTGACAGATCGCTACTACACATAACACACTAAGGAATTACAATTCCCGTCATGACCACTGATGACTCACACACAGCTGAATCCCGTCATCACTGATTATCTATACACCACACATACACCAGTTCAAGACTGAGGCTGTTTCTCAATTCCAAGAACGCAGAGAACGGACTCGTGTTCTTGTGAAGACCGGTCTTGCCAGGTCATCTCGAAAGAATGAACTCGGAAGACAGCAAGAACAGAGAGCGCGTCCTCTGAGAAGTGAGATGCTACATTTTTCCTGATGGTCACATGACCTTTATTCATTTATAACTAAAAATTATTAAAACATTACAGAATTTACGCAACGATTTATTGTATTTTTCCCTTTTCAATATATGTATAGCATGCACAAAGCCCTTACAAATATACATTGCACAATACAAATAAACCAGATTTGAATACAAATTTCAGCAAATAAACAACCTTATTGTGTTTACAGTATGCCTTTATCACAGGAGTGGGCAAACTCGGTCCTGGAGAGCCAGTGTCCTTCACAGTTTAGCTCCAAAACTAATCAAACACACCTGAACATGCTAATCAGTATCTTCAAGATCGCTAGAAATCTATATGCTGGTGTGTTTGATTAGAGTTGGAGCTAAACTGTGCAGGACACTGGCCCTCCAGGATCAAGTTTGCCCACCCCTGCTCTATTAAGATTTTCATGTTAATGTTTAATTTCACCATCTCATTTAGGGAAACCCCTGAGATAAATAAGCTCTAAGCTCTGAATATCTCTGATCTTTCATAGTAATAATAATCTCTATAAAATGTTGCACTTCCCGCCTCCTTTAACCCGTCGCAATGACTTCTGGGACTTCCAGAGTGAGTTTGGTGTTCAAGTCTGCATCGATGCGTCCTCAATATCAAGAACACATTGAGGAAACTTTCACGCGTCCTCCGTTCTTGGGATCTTGAGTTTTGGAACTGAACTTTGGCTTAATGATGACGTTACACGAGAACACGAGGGTGCAAGATCACTGAAAAACACATATTGAAAAAGCCTGAGTCTTTGTCTGTGTGCTACTCATGTTGCTTTTTGTTTTTCTGCCTTGTTTCTGATCTTAGCTTTGTTGTTTTGTTATATTCTGACCACCATCTAGTTTTGCCTGTTTTTCGACTTCGTTTTGAATGCCCTGTATGTATCAGTTTTGCCCCGGTATTGTCCATTGCCTGCTTACACGAATACTCTTGTTAACTTGCACTTGGAACCTACAAAATCCTGACCCGTTCTCGCACGTGACACAATGGTTACACGTTTTCAGCTTTCTTCAAAACATCTTTTTTGTGTGTGTGTTTGTTCAACATATTAAAAGAAACTCAAACACGTTTACAACCACTTGAGGGTGAGTAAATAGTGAGTACATTTTTATTTTTGTGTGAACTATCCCTTTAACATAGTAATGGTTAAAGAGCCATGGCTCATCTGTAACAAATCACATTTCTGTATTATTACAGTGCATCACTATAAAATATGCACTTTGCACATACTTATGCAGAAGCAGTCTATACAAGACGGGCGCTGAAGGAGGAGTCTGGTGGCAATGTGGTGGCAGAACACAGGAGGTGGAGGGACAGGGGGAGGTGGGAGCTGCTGGCAGGGCTGATTATGCAGGTGTAATTGCACACACATAGGGGGAGCGCAGCCTCAAGGTCAGAGTCGGGTGGCTCATCAGCTTCAGCCGGTAGCAGTTTAATTAACTCCTCTGAGGGACCCTTCCAAAAAGCCTCTCATTTCACATGCAGGAGCATAGACACACATAGATGGGTGCCATACCCAAGCACCTTTAGGAAAACCGCGCTTATGAATGTTTACACACTCTCAAATATGCATAAGTGCTTCGCGTGTACCCTTCAAGAAAAAACGGCCACATCATATCCGATCACTGATGTCAGTGCGTCTCATTTTAAAACATGGATTCAGCCCATTAGGAAATATTGTGCTGATGCATCACTTATGCACCATTTTGCAATTAATGTTGCAGTCAATAAGTAAAATAAACAGGGTCAATCCACTTGAGGACTAGAAAGGCATATGGAAATTAACTTTATATGTTGTTCTTAAGTGCTGTGTATCAAATGGGATACATCTGCCCGCGAAAGAAAGACACTTGGAAGTGAGAATAATTATGGCACCATATTCAAGGGTCATTCCGAATGAAAGTGCACAAAATTGGTCACTTTAAAGGGCCCTATGGAAGGATTTTCAAAAGTAACAAGTGATGAATTCTTGATTCTTTGATGACGCATATGATGCAAAAAAAGATTTCTTGGTCTCCTACACCCTTCATCCCTTTAATGCATTCATTCTGGAGGATAAACATTTCTGAGGTATTAGAGCAAAGGGCTGAGCCCTTCAAAATTGAACAACAAAATTGAAATGAATAATACAATTCTGACTGATGTTACATGCAAATATTTATAAATTGTTATTATAATATATTATTTTGACTTAATTGAATTAAGTTTTAATTTTAAATGCTTTCATAAGTGGATTTAGGCATCACCATATTAAAATCCATGATATGCAAACGCAGTATCAATTTATATGTTTGCTAAAGATGACATTTAACTTTATTATTACATTACTACTGTTTTTCAACATTAACTGTTAGTGAATCAGATTTTGTTCAACTAAAATGAAAAACAGGAAAATGTGCATGAGAATTAAATACACATTAACTTGTCATAACAATAAACTTAAAACTTTATATATTGTTATTACAACATAATATATTATTTTGAGTAATTGAATTCAAAATAATCAAGAATTAATTTTAATTGCTTTTATAAGTGCATTTAGGCATCACAATATTAAAATCCATGATATGCTAAATAAATAACAACTTAGATATTTGCTAAAGATTACATTTAACATATTTTTTTAAATCACTACTCTTTTTATACATTAACTGTGAGTCAGATTTTGTTTATCTAAAATGAAAAACAGGGAAGAGTGCATAAAAATTAAATATACATTAACTGGTGAACATTAACAATGAATTAAAAACTGTAATAGCCAACCTCTCCATCATGCATCCCTAGAAACAAAGGCACAAAACTACAACAGAGGAAGCATTCAAGAATGTTTGACCTGAAATGCAAAGTCATAGACCGTGACTATACAATTGACTGGTCTGGACAGTAACACACCTTCTCTCGCAGACAGGACACTCGCAGAATTTTGAGGACAGCCAAACGCAGCAAACCAAACACACTTGGTGTGGCGTGCCACCTCTAAGGTGCAGAATAAGCAAACAAGTCTTAAGAGTGTGATCCGACAGGGCTCGGCCCAGAAAGTGCCATTAGCAGTTGCTTTATGAGGCTATTATCAAGATGTTGGCTTGGGAAGATGTGCTTGTTGGGGTTGTGGAGGACAGATTGGTATCACATTGTTTGCGGATCAATCCAGAACTTTAATTAGCACTGGGTCGAGGCCGGGCAGACCCCCGGCGTCAGGTACGGCTCTTCCAAAAGAAGCTTACAGGTACCCACAGCCCTAATCTCTCCACCCATCACACCCAAATTAAAGCAGCAAATGGGAAATTGATTTCTGGCCCCCTGTCCGCTGCAATATCTCCTTTTGTCTTAAGGACATTAGCCGGGTTTGCTCCTTGCCTAAGCTGTTCTTTAAAATGTTCATTATTGATACCGAGAGGAGATTGGCACGAAGCCAAAACTAGCCTTCCACCTCCTGTATCTGCAGTCCTGAGTTTTTCACACCTGACTGCCTGCGGGAGGAGGGACAGGACATTGTCTCCAGCCAATCACAGAGCCTGACAGTCTCACTCGCTAGCAGCCGATAATTGGACTATCTGGTGTTTGCTTCCTAGTTCTCCTCCAGCTTTCCACACCTATCACTCGCTATGTGTAAGAAGATGACACCGACAGATCTCCAAAAACTATGAGTGAGTCAGCGAAAGCGCCGAGACAGACGTGGAAGTGAGTCCTCAGCCTCCTCGAGAAATCATATAGAACTAATGGGGTATAATCCATTTCCCTTCCAATATGTCACCTCTCCTAGATTTCTCTTTGGCTGCCGCTCTGTTGACGCTTCCACTTATGGCGGCGTACTATTTTTCATGTGAATGAAGCTTTCGGAAAGGGGAAAATTCCCCTCACAAAACATATCTCACAGAGTCAGCAGGTGGGAACGTAAGGTACGCTAAGTCATCTAAAGCATGTGTGGCTTTCAACCAGATTCAACCCGCTATCACCGGGGGGTTGAGATCCGCAGCTAATGTTTCAAATATCAAACCTGAGGGTGTAATATGTGTGCAGCCGAGGGGATAGGAAAATGCAGAGCTCAAGTATTAATAAATATATATATATATTCTTTTTTTTTTTTTTTTTTTTTTTTTTTGCTCTTGATCCAGTCAGACCAGTATTTTTACTCACCCTATCAACTTTTGCACTGGTTCAAATACAAAAGAATGCATAAAAAAACCTTATAGTACCTTAAACATAATTTTTTATCATATAAAAGAACATTAATACACTGTAAAAAAAAAGGGATATGACAAATAGTCATGAAAACAAACAATGTTATGCTACATTAACTTATTTTACAGTGTTGGGCAGTAGTGCAACTACAAGTAGTGATGCTACTATCTAAACTACATTTCTCAGTAGCATGGCTACTTTCTAAATCCAATAGCTTTTTAATAGCAAAGCTGTTATTTTAAGCAAGTAGCGCAGTCGCGTCCACACAAGCTACATTTACTGATCGCGGATCATTAAGTGAGTGATCAGAGCTGTGAAGTTGGTGTCTGGCTCATGAAAGTAAATCCATTTGATAGCGAGAATAGCACATTCTTCTTTGTGTTTTACAGTGGTCGTTGCTACCACTCTCCAGTCAGTGACGTCACCAATAAATTATTGGTCTGACACGAGAAACTTGGTTGATGGAAAGATGGCTGTATAGGAATTATTTATGAAGTAGGACCATACCTTGAAGTACATATCTTATAAGCTAATTCTGATGCTGTGATCTTGTTGCACTAGTTGAACTGGTTTTAAATTTATTCACTGTTTGTTTTGCAAATGTGTCCAAGTGCACTTACATGAACAAAAATATAGCAGTTTAATGTAAATACAGTGTTTAATTTTTTTTAAATAAACAATACCATATGGAAGTAATTGAATTAATTTGCTGTGGTACTTTTATAGTTGCAATACAACAACTATACAGTTGTAATATATATGACTTGGACTGAAGTTGCTTCAATTTAAAAATGAAAAAAAAAATGCTTAGATGTAGCTACATTTCCCAGGCAGTAGCTTTTAGTGTAGTTAAGCTACATTTTAAGTAAAGTAACTAATAGCTTAGCTCACTACATTTTCCAAGTAGCTAGCCCAAAACTTTTATTTTATAAGTTAATCAGGTTTCAACTACTAGTTTTAAGTTATGAGAAATTTAACGTAATTGACATGAGTTGAGATGACTAAAACATTTTATTTGATTTAACAAATTTAATAAAAATTAAGCTGCGAGAACTTTTCACAGTGTATCTATAGCATATGCAGATATGGCTAATGAGAACGCGTGTTTCTTCATGCGCAGTACTGCAATTTGTCACACACAGCCACGCGGAGTACTGCAGCTTCAAAGGCCGCCTTTTCATTAAAAATAAATAAAATTCTGTTCTTTACGCAATAGCCATCAGGTGGTGCAAGGAACAACCGCTTTTCCACTGACTCAGTTGTCATGCCGTGTTTAGATGCATGTACAGTATTTGTGTGTGAGAGACCGGGCAAAAGAACGCTGGATTCAGCTTCGCCAATGCCTCGAGCGGCTGGGTTTCTTTATAGTTTTTTTGAATAGAACAAAGACATGCACTTTACAAATTACACTTTTGAGGGCTCAACACAATTTCATAGATCTGGATAAAATAGACTAAGCTATATTGAAATCATTTAAATATATATGAATATCGGATATAATAAAAACAATAAATAAATCAATATAAAACAAACAAAAGCTATAACGATTTAGGAATATATAGTATAATATAAATGAATTAAACCGTTTAAGCCATTTTGAACTTTAATTTTACAAAAACCTTTCTGAAAAAAGGAATTTAGATATTTTCTAAAAACAATAAACAACGGAGTTTATTATAATTTGATTATTTAAAAATATTATTTATAAAGTATTTGGATAAGATGATATTAATCAATTAGCACATTTGAGCTTTTGTACATTGGCTACCATTCCCAGTAACAAGCCTTTTTGGAGAGAGGGAATGATATGTTTGTATTTTTAGAAAGCATAATTAGATATTATACTATTATATTGATGAGAAAAATTAACTATACTGTACTTTGTTTCTATATTTTATTTTAATGTCCTTTCATGTGTTTATTAATTAAATTGTAAAAAAATAAATTGTTAATTCAAAAGTTGCCTTTTTATTTTAAAAAAAATTCATAAAACTAAATTAAAAATGCTTTTGTCAAAAATAAAATGATAAATTACTGCATTAACAATTACAATAATGAAAATGCATATTACAAAATCAATGCATTTTAAATCATTCAAAAAAACTCATTTTTTCTTCAACTGAACTTTTTTTCCCAGAAAGTTAAAAAGAAGATATAGAACAATGAGTGTAAGAATGTCAGTGGCAACAGAGCAGTGCTCAAAAGGGCGATGACTGTTCCATCAGCCGGCCCGAAAAACTCTGGTACTGTCACCAGGTCAGTGGGCCATCCTTATTCTTGATCCTGGAAATGAGAAAGATGGTCTAACTGTGTCAAAAATAGCTCAGCTCTGAAAGCTTGTCTGCACTCTCTGTTCCTCTGAAAAGGTGATGAGTGAACCTTGCGGCGGGCAAGCACAGTCCTGGTGGCAAGAGCCCGATAAATCTGCCTGTATGGTGAGGCTCTTTTCTCATTTGTTAAGCAGCCATGTGTGAAAATGTTAATGAAGGCCTCTATAATCTAGGAGATTCTCACCATTCAAATTTTGTTCACGTCCCTGCTTTTCTGCTTACATACTGACTATTGTGTGCATCAATCCTTCTACTGTCGGACTAATAATAGATCTAATTGCCTCCGTCAGCCTGGTAGCTCTGCATCTCATTCTCTCTCTCTCTGTTACACAAACACACACACACAGTCCCCTTTTATTCTCCTTGCATTTTAAAAGAAGCTTTGGACCACATAGGTGCCTGGCTAAACTTGTTCATTACTACAGGACAGCAGCACACACCGGTGTCCATCACCTAATCAGCCCTCATCTACCATGAAATATTAAGTGTCCATATGCCAAAACATTTACCATGCCAGAAACTTGCACAGAAACCCTTTTTGTCTCATTTATAATATATGGGCAACAATAAAAATAAACCTTATCGCGTGACAATTTCCTGTGACCCCCAAGACTTGGCTTTCATTTATCACGCAATATTTACTAACTAGCTCTGTGTGAAGGGAGTGTGGAAGTCTACACTGATGATGCTGGACTGATTCAAATTTGAGCAAAAATTCTGAAAAAACAGATGGGTCAGCCCAAATGTTTTGTACAAAATCTGGGCGGTAACAACACGGCATTTTACAGTGTATCTAGGAGTCCACTACTGATAGAAACATGTCTTTAATCATAATTTAGTAATACCACTACAGCTACAATAACATTTATCATTAATTATCAACATTTATCAATGTTATTATTATCAAAAAATAAAGTTTTTGTCCACTAGTGACTTTTAAACTGAGTCAATAAAATTAATTACGTTTATTTATTCATTTATTTATTTGTTTTTGATTGATATCAGCTTTAATTCTATGGCTTATATATGTGATTGATATATATGATTATTTAACTCATATTAGTCCATTGCTAGTAAATAGATAGCATCATTAATGAATGAATGTGTATGTGTGAATGAGAAAATGTGGGTGTTTCTAAGTGCTGGGTTGCAACTGGAAGGGCATCCACAGCATAAAACATATGCCAGAGTAATTGACGGTTCATTCTGCTGTGGCAGATTATTCCTCTAATAAATAAGGGACTACACCAAATTATAGTGAGTGAGTGAGATAATTCATGCTAAATAATTTTAGAAGGGTGTTTCATAGACTTTAAAATAAAAATTAGATTTTTTTAAATTGTCTTGCTATGGTTATAATACACAACATTCAGAAGTGAAAAACTCCATTAATATCCTCCACAGGGAAATTAATTTTGAACAATACTGTAAGTGATACTTTTAAAGACTTATCTGTTGTGAGCTCCAAGGTTGGTAATCAATTGTATATGACTTTGCTGAATCCGTCTATAGACATGCATTCGACTTTAAACAATCACATCTACTAGTGGAATGAGAAGAAAAACTACACTACCCATGATGCTGCAGAACACTCTCATGAGACAAAGCAAATTACATAACAGAGTGACCGTTATGACTGCTAATTTTTCACATGCTTATGCATATTTCATTAAATGTTTCTATTAGGGCTGCACCATATTGGAAAAATCTGACATTGCGATGTTTTGTTTATACTGTGTTATACTTGGAAAAGTATACTGTGTTATACTTGGAAAAAAATTTGGTCGCACTTTATTTTAAGGTTCAGTTCTCGCTCTGAGCAAACCATTTTGACTTTTAAATTTAATAAACTCCTAATTTGCTCCTTATTAATAGTTATGTAGGATAAGATCATACAGAACATGTGCTTTATAAATACTAAGCAGCAGCCAATATCTCATGCTAATAAGCAACTAGTGAATAGAGAGAATTTATCCTTAAAGTGTTACCAAATGTATTCATTTTGATTGCCTGGGATGATTCTGTAGGGGAGTAAATCATGCATTACATGTAATAAACAAACTACAAGCATAGATAAATGCAACAAAGCAAAGATAAAATTAACATAAACAGTGCATGCATTGTGGTTTTGTATATGTAAATGTGGAAAATTACACTGCAAAGTCAACTAAGCATTGCATATCTTTGCAATGTGACTATTGTCGATGCACACATTGCGATATCAATGCTGAAATGACATTTAGCGCAGCCCTAGTTTCTATACATAAAACCAACCGCTAAATGAAAGCTGTATATTTATTTTGCCATTCGTCAGTAGCTTTGACTTTTTGTATACTTCTTTAATTCGAATCCAAGTTAGTAAATGCTTCGACTCAACTCATACTATGGTTTAACTCATATCCTACTACATTTTAAAAACACTTCTAAAATAACTATGTTAAAAATATTACGTAAAAGAAGTAAAACTTGCAGTGCTGAAAAAGCCGACTTCATTCAAATACTGCCAAATGGTATAAGAGAAGATTACTAATCATCATTACTCAGCATTTATTATTATCTTACGAATCAAGTAACACTCTATTCTGACTTTTCTGGCTCTCTCTTCTCCCCCAGAATGCGAGGAGCAGGTGGGCCGACCCCAGGGTCCGGAGTCCATCCAATTAAGACACATAGAGCAGAACACATTCCTCTATACTAGTGTAGCTTCCACATGGCAAACACATACACACCAATACACATTCATTTGGACGGAAACACGCAGGCTGCTAGCATGGGCTCCATTCCCAAAACAAGCTGTTTCCACTTCAGGATACTGCATAGATAACTAGCGCGCACCCAGGCTTCCCTGTTACTCAGACTAGCTCTAGCTGAACAACTTTGATCGGAAAGACCAACTCAACCTTGACGGAAACACAGAGAATAACACGAAAATAAACTCATCAACAAACTGGCAGCGCGCAAGGGGAGGATTACATGAACCAATACAAATGTTTGCCGCTAATATCTGTCAACAAGGACCAGCTATGCTAATTTGCTTTAACTTCGGTTTTAGTATCCAAGTGGTTTCCAAAAACAGCATGTGGATTTTTTTTCTTCTCTTTTTTTTTAGACATTAGCACATTTTGGAAAGATAAAGCACTTTACACAAAAAGAGGTATAAGTAAACAAGATTTAAGCAATAATCCCAAAGCACTCAGTAAATTATATTTTTCATTTGCTGTGCAGCTGCACGGGGAATAATAATCAAATATATTTCAGGCATTTCTTAAATGGAATTAAAAGTAGTCAGACAAACAACTAAAAACTGTGAACACTCTCTAGGCTAGATAAAGGATTGTTTGCATTTCTAAAAATTACACTTGGTTTCAAATGATAGTTGTGTGTACTGTGTGGACATACATTCATAAGTCAGCTGTCAAATAATTAATCTGAAAATAGTCAACTGTGAAATTAAGAATAAAATAAAAAAAATAAGAAAAATCATTTATGAGGTATTTCACACACTGCGAAAAGCATTTAGTGACTTTACTTTAAAAGTGCAGTTTGTAAGTTTGACACCCAGTGGTTGAACTAGGTATTGCATTCCTGGATCAAAACACATGCAAGCGCAGGTTGCCAGATTGAGGACCAACAGTGTACCTGACTATCAAGCCTAAACGCTGATTTAGGGCTGATTTAAGTCGTGTTCTAAATAAAAGCAATGGCACGCAAAAGAAGCAATATTTTCATATTATATAAAGGAGTTTTTGTCATAACCAATACCTGGAGTTTATATTTTAGTAATGCTTTCTATTTCTTGCAGCTGAAAAAGATTAACTGACTAAACTGACAATGTGCTTAATTCAGTGTTAAATGCTAACAGTGTGAGTTTGAATGCCATTTTACATGACATTTATTGCTGTTCTACTGAAAGAAGCAGTTTACCTCAGATCTTAAAAATAAAACAAACCATTTGAAATGTAACTACAACCGTGAAATAATGCAAACCAAAACATATCAGTGATTCAGCACCTACATTTTATAATGTTAAAGAGGTTTAATATGAATTGATTATAAACCTTACTATTTTGTGAGTGAGTGCATATTACATGCTTCTGAATGGCTGTATTTCAATTTCTGTCGTGTTTCGTATGGTATTTGTATTGCATATCACTGCAAATCTCCTCATGTAGCATGTTGTTAGGACATGGGTTTACAATGTAACCTAATGCTCACCTAACGTTTACATTCTTATATTTATATAATTTGCTAATTAATAACGTAATGTGGAACTCTGAATCAGATTCAGAGCCTTTCTGACTGAATGAATAAAATACGTGGTTTTCCAACAAGGCAAATTTGGGTGATAAAGTATAATTGGCTAAAGTGACATTGGACAGGTAAAAAGAACCTAAACATAGACAGTGTTCCAGCACAGAAACCCCATTTTCAAAGCAGAATAACTGACTTTAATTGTTTTTCAGATATACAAGAATGTTCACTTAGCATGTTTCTTAAATATCTGCAAACATATTATGGTATTTTTAGGCTTTAAAAGAGTCAGGCACTTACAAACAGCGCCTTTAAAAATAGATTTCCTTATAATTGTTAAGTAAACAAACTAAATTTAAATTACACTGCATAATTCTTAAAGTTAAGTCAATGGGTTTACTGACGTTAAGTAAAATCAGCTTGTTGCTTTTAAGGCAACAGGTTTACTCACTTTTTTTATGATAAAGTAACTAATCGCTATAGGGCCAGACAGAATCTGCGGAAATGTTTTGCTATTTCTGCTGAGTATTTTCTTAAAAATCTGGGCATTTATGCGGAATGATTTTGATAAAACCTTAATATATGAAATAAAAAGTAATACCTTTGTAACATTTATTTAATGTTTACAATGCAAATCAAATTAGATCCATTTTATTTGGTAAACAAAGCAAGTCTCTCACATAAAATATCTACTAAAAGACAGAAAATAGTAATTTACAAACTGTATTATAAATAAATTAGATGAATATATTAATATCAGTCAAGATTATTATTGAAATTAATCTAAAAACTGAATAAATATAATATTACACACATTTACACCAGTAAATACACAGAATCAATGATGGGCTAAACATCTGCGGAATTCTGCACGCATAGATTCCGTGTGGCCCTACTAATCGCTTTTTACAGTGCATATGAAATTCACATTTGTCTATCACTGTACCACTAATAAAAAATGCTGGGTTCCACATAATTTCTTTATGTTGTCCCAGCACAAACCGATTAAGTTAGCTTTATTGATTTTTGCAAATTTAAGTGGATTGAACATAAAATTGAAAAAAAAAGTTGTCCAAAAAAGTCATTTCAACTCATTTTAAATAAGCAGTGTGAACAAGCAGCAAAAGGTTTTTTTGAGTGAGTGCAAGAGTTTTAAATTGAGCATTTCTGAAAGATCCTGCTTTACCTAAGATACACAGTAACATAAAACCTAGATGTAAGAAACAGAATAGACTAGAAAAAAATGAAATGTGGAACACAACAGGCAAAACTGAAAGACAGCTACTCTAAAAATCACACCAAAAGAACTGACATTACAATAGTACAAGAAATACTGAATACATGTATTGACCTTGATTCTTCACATACAAGTGGGCGCAGCCATTCACATCTTTGACTAGAGACTTCCGGTCCCATTCACTTGCATTCATTTTTAGACAGCTCGTTCTGCTGCTTGATGTTACAAACTGACGTTTTCTTATTATATTATTCTACTTTGCCTGTATAGTCGTGAACCCACTAGTTTGTAGAGCAAGTAGTTTGACTGCTTTCTTCTGTTTATTATTCCTGAAACTGAATCGGAAGTTCTAAAGTATCGCAAAAAACGAGTGCACATTCGTATCGTAGAGAAAGGTCAATATTGAGGATTAAAATCTGTGAAACATACTGCAACGTTCAATAATGCAACATTTAATTCAGTTGTTATTTTAAGTGTATATGGATGAGCACATATTTTGTTGATCAAGATGAAATGAGTTTGATAAGCGTATGATGTTCTGCTCGAAATAAATCAAATCAAATCAAACATTCTCTTGAACTGTCACTCATGTTGGAGAGAAACAATAGAGCTGAAGTTCATCACAAATAAATGGTAACACGTAATCAATTTTACAATAAATGCACACAAAACACCTGTCAAACATAGTCATTTATATTGCAGTGCATATAACTGAAAAGTTTACCGAAGATCATTTGAATGCCTGCAAGATCAAATATCAGGATCCTTAATCTAAGAATTCTCAACTGTGTATTTTTCATTCTCTCTCGCCAGAGAGTGACGTCAGTGTAGAAAGGTTAATTGTCTCTTTCAGTAATAAAGTGTTGGATTGTGGGCCGTGACTGACATAAATGGACATGGGCTTTCTTTCTAGTGAATTCTCACTTGCTGTGTGATCTGGATCAAGGGTCAAATTTTCCAACAATTGTGATTTATTAATAATGACATTCAGTGCACTTTATGTGACATTCCTTTTATTATGGACTGGCGATAATGTGGTTGAGTCTGTGGCGAGGGCCGTCTGCCCATGTCGCCTTTTACAGGAAGAAGAGCATAAATTTTATCCCATCTCCGCCTTTAGTGACAAGAAACGATCTCGGTGATGAAAAGTGTCCAGTGTGTTATTTCACATTACAATATACTTAGGACTGAGTACATTTTACTGGAGTCATCAGGAATGGGACAGTGGCATTGTATTAGACCTGTGTGCTTGAGAACACTTTCAGTTTAAACATAAATAAATAAATACATCATGGAAAAAGAACAAATATGTCCAATCTAGACTCATTATTGATACGCGCACCTGCATACATTTCTGGAGAGCGCAAAATACGTTCCAGGAGATACATTTTTAGTATTTTTTAATTTTTTCTTATTAAAGAAGTGTGTATGCTTTTTTAGATCTCAAACGCATCAGAGGCCACTGTCGACTGACTGACTGACCGATCCCTCCCCTCACCCCCTTCCCTAAACCCAACCGATAGTGTTTTTTAAAAGCACTATTGACCCACACAGCAAAAATTCCAGTGTTAAATATAGTGTGATTTTTTTTTGGGTGTTGTTCAGTGTTGAACCCGGAGTACATTTTAATCCACGAGTGTGAAAGAGTGTATATTTAAGAGTTTTTATTTCAGTGTTAAATTTTTAACCCAATATGCAGTGTATTTTCCACTAGCGATAGGAAGTTCAGTTTTTTTACTCGAACCGGTTCTTTCGGACAAACAGTGATCAAACCAGTATGTTTTACTTCAACTTGAATGTATTGTATTGAGTTGAGTTGAATGTATTGAAAGATTAACGAACATTTAATAAATTAAAACTATTTTCAACATATTTAATCACTGTTATCTTTCACACAAACCAATTGACAACATATTAACACTTTAAAGAGTAACACACACTCCAGTTCGATGTAAGAATAAACTCTTACTGTGTTAAAATGAACTCTGTGAGTAATGTACAAATTTCCCACTTTTGAAAGTGTTATTTTAAACTTCAAAATAGAGGGAGTCCTATGTACACCCAAGGAGTGTTAAACTCAAATTGAGTTAAATGTACACTGATGTTTTTGCTGTGCACTCACTGCCTTCCCTACACCCAACCGACAGTGTTTTCAAAAGCATTCCAGAAAAAGAAAAGCCTTCACAGCCACCTGATTATTACCACATTTTCATATTCTCACCCTGTTATTTTACTTATTTTCTGCCCTTTGTTTTACCTGCATTCTGGAACCGTTCTTCGCCATTCTCAAACCCTGTCCTCTCAGTCAACTTCTTTTTGTGTCTCAAGTCCACCCACGCAAATCAGAAGCCATCAGCAGCATCATACCACACTGTAGTGTTAGTTTTAAAGGCGAAATGCCATACATTGCTCTGCCTACATAATTCGCAATCTCCAGAAATGTATCCGGGGGTACTTTTCATAATGAGTCTGTTATTGTTATTTGTAGCCATATACAGCAAATACTACACTGTACAATATATCTATTAACTAACAGTTTCTATTTGTGATACACAAGTGTTTTCCGTTTATTTATGTGGTTGTGAATTGCATTATGAAATAATGATCTCTACTCTGTCAACCTTTGATGTTAAAAAATTCAACTCTATAAATAAACTAAAGAGACTTTTATTGACATATTTTAAATAATGAATGTCTTTGAAAAAATTATACTGAAATAATTATAAATAGTATACTGTATAAGAAATAATATACAAAGAAATGAGTCTGTAAAATAAAAGAAAATGTAATAGAAGTTTATTACTATGTTTTTGTACTGTAATATACAACACCAAAGTCACTTTTTCAAACTTCTCAAGGTTGAAGGTTGTTGGAAGATAGACCCCATAATGCAATTCAAGGACAAAATGGATTAAAAATAAAAAATGATAATCAAATCAAATCAAATAAAAATAAATAAAAATAAATAAATAAAATAAATAAAAAAACATTGCTAAAATAAAAATAGAATAGAAAAAGAAAAGAAAAAGAAAAGAAAAACTGCTAATTTACGGATATATTTTACAGTGTAAACTGTACAAACAATTCTAGATAGCCCTCATAAACAAATAAGTGTGTGTGTGAGTGTAGCATGTGCATATAAATTGCTGGTTTGGCCAGCACAGGTAGTGTTTGCCAGCTCTGAAGGTCAAGTATCGTTCCCATTAGCTGTGTGTATGTTTGTGTGCGTGAGAGAGCATTAGAGCAGCTGGAGGTGTATGTATGGGGTTTGCCCATCATTGACCACCTTACCTTCCTGCCTAATTAACTCTCTGTGCCCGTTTCCATGTCCTGCAAGCCCTCACCTGTAAATAAGGCCAGACAGTTGACATAGGTCTGCGCCAGTGATGTAGCCCTCATTACACCCCACTACATCCCTCGGACCAGACTCCATTAAACCCTCGCACAAAACAAAAGAGGGAGCGGGAAAGAGAACGAGTGGAACAGATGTACAAGAACGGAAAGACAAGAGGATGTTCAACCCTTTGCTACAGTCAAAGTCCCAAAGGAAATGTCCCCTGGTGAGAAAAAAAAAATCTAACAGGAGCTGCCTTTTCATTACCTTTCAAATTGTGGAAATTGAAATTGCGAATTGAAAATATCTATTGGAAAGACACCAATTTCACAAAGGCTCCTATATGTCCCACAAACTTTTATGAGTACATGATGCTGTTTTTCAGAACGCTTTATTTTTATTTTTGTCTGTAAAGTCTGTAAAATAACAAAAATGTACTGGCAGCTTCTTACAAAATGTATGCACCGTAATCTATAACACCAACCCAGACAATAAATCCCTTTAAACTATTTAAAGTGTTATTCAAAGTCACCTTTTTGAACTTTTCAAGGTTAAAAGTTGTTTGACAAAAGATCAAGACCCCATAATGCAATTGTCCAAGCTGCACTTTTTCTATAAAATGACTATGAATGCTGTGAAGAGATAAGACATTGCTGGTCTTCCAAATAAACGTGTTTCATCAATTATAGTACACCTCAACAGATATGACTCCTCATAGAGTGCAGCGAGCACTTTGTAGGGACTCAGCTTAAGTGAATAAAGACTTAAAGCCTGCGTAAACCGGAAGAAACTTTTCAGTATGTTGATGTACTTCCAACTGCAATTGAATATTTATTAGGGGTGGAACTTTCTTTTGTGTATCACTCCCTAAAGCAAATTAACTAAGAGAGGGTATTAATACGCAGTTGCTATGGAAGCTCTCAGGTTCATGTCAACAGAAGGACTGCCACTCCAAACATGGAAGCGAAGCGTCAGACTTTCATTGAAGATTACCAAAAAAAGCTATTTTTTCAGTAGATTAACTTGCACAGATTAAATATTTACCTTAAAAATAACCATGTAAAATAGCAAAATAAAAATAGTAAATTTTTATTTCAAACGGACTTAAAATTCACTGAAAAAAATTATATCTGCAAAATTGTTGCAAACAAATTATTTGTGTTTAATTTAAACAAACAAACTAGATTAAGGAATGTTTAACTTAAATTGTTTGTTTAAATTCAGGCCAAATCAATTGTTTACAACCACTTAACTAAAAAATAAAAATTTGTAAATCCAAGGAATCATCTTGAAAAAAAAATGTTTTAGTAAAGGTTTTGTTTTTTACTTACACAAAAAAAACTGTAATGAAGTTTACAAATTATGCCATTTTATTTACCTTTATTTACCTTTATGATGCTTTTGGACACATAGTGTACACTTCCCATTTACTTTCATGACTGACAACAGCTTTGACATTTCAATACGGACGATAACCGTTTTCAAGGTATACAGCGGTTTGAAAAAAGTCAAGGTTTTAAAAATCGCCAACATTTTCTGCTATATCATTCATATGGTATGTGTAAGATTTTTTATTTACATGATTTCTCTTTTTGTAGTTTTTTTTAAGGACAACAGTATCTCCAGCAGAAAAGATATCCAAAGATGCTGTTGTAAATTGTAAAGACATCTGTGTGAAGTCATGGATTCATCTGTTTGAAGTCAAGAAGTCAAGGATTCACTTGAGTTATTTAGCCTGACATGTTTCAAAAATATTTGAAATGTTTCCATAAAATAAAATATTTTGTGTTCAAAGGGGCAAAAAGTTACTGTTTTTTACTCAGACATTTAAAAAGAATATATTTTTGAGCAGTATCATACCGTATCATATCATTTTAAGCTTATCATACCGTCAGAATCTTATACCAGCCCATGCCTAGAATGAAGTCATTCAGATATACAACAACTGACTTTTTTTGTTGAACTATCCCTTTAAGACATTGCGCACTATTCATTGAATAACCACAGAAAACCCTCTCTTATCACCTGTCAGCAAATGATAGATTGCCGGGATCATGTTTCAGATATTGTTCTGTAAATAGCACACCGAAAGAGCTGACGAAATCAGCTAAAACATTACATAACCATTTACGAGCAATCACTTCTCGGCATCTTCATTGGGAAAACGCAATAATAGCTGTGCGGAGAGCATCGCCCCGGTCTCTCAGCATTCTAGGTCAGCTTTTTTAAACTCTATATATGAACATGTACATTATCACATGGGCCTTGTTGGTCTGCCTCTCGCTGTGGCTTTTCCTGCCATGACAAAGATGGAAAAAGCTGTTTTACTGCAGGGTTTATTTGTTTGCGTGTTTGTTTTTTCTTTTCTCTTTCATCTTCGCGTTTCAAGGCTGCCCTCTTCTCTCCCTCCGCACTCCCCAGAGAGCGAGGGAGCGAGAGGGGGATAGTGAAAGACCCTTTGAAGGAGAGATGAGAATTGAAATGGGCTGCTACTGAAATGTGAAGGAAAGAAGATGAAGCAAGTCAATCTGCCTGTGAAGACACGGGACAGAAAGGACAAAGGATAGGAGCAAAATGGGAGAGAAAGGATGAAAGATGAGGATGAGATCGAGAGAGTGAGGGTGTAAGAGAGAGAAAGAGGATGGAGATGCAAAAATGAAAGAAGCATACTAAAGATTAGACTATCAACAGGAAACATGGGAGTAACATGGCCGTGAGAGGCTGATTGGCTGGTACAAGCCAAAGACAAGCAACATCAAGGTAAACACAATACTGAGATTTCAAACAGTTGCTAAAATAAGGATTTGTACAGATTTGTAATGTAATGTAATGTGTATTTATATAGCGCATTTACTGTGTATGCCATACACCCAAAGCAGTTCACAATCATGAGGCGGGTCTCTCCACACCACCACCAGTGTGCAGCATCCACTTGGATGATACGACGGCAGCCACAGGACAACGGCGCCAGTGCACTCACCACACACCAACTGTAGGTCAATAGGAGAGATAGTTACACAGCCAATTCAGTGGATGGGGATGACTGGGAGGCCATGATGGTTAAGGGCTGAGAGGAAATTTGGCCAGGACACTGGGGTTACACCCCTACTCTTTACAAGAAATTCCATGGGATTTTTTAATGACCACAGAGAGTCAGGGCCTCGGTTTAAAGTCTCATCCAAAAGACGGCATCCACTGACAGTATAGTGTCCCCTTCACTTTTACTGGGGCATTAGGACTCAGACTGCAGGTTGACCGCCCCCTGCTGGCCTCACTAACACCACTTCCAACAGCAACCTAGTTTTCCCATGTGGTGTCCCATCCAGGTACTGACCAGGCTCAGCCCTGCTTGGTTTCAGTGAGTAACTGGTCTTGGGCTGCAGGGTGATATGGCTGTGATTTAGCCACTATATTATATTATATTATATTATATTATATTATATTATATTATATTA
>CAIGQQ010006052.1:6125226-6138907 GCA_903798035.1 Danio albolineatus | reverse complement strand
TATTATATTGTATTATATTATATTATATTATATTATATTATATTATATTATATATGTATACATGCATGTATTTAAATATAGATAAACATATACATGTATAATATGTCAAAACAAACATTTATTTTGGATTGATTAATCGCTATTAATTTTTGCCGAGCACTAACTATATTAAATTATATGATGATTTTTGGCCTTTTTTCCCTTTAACCAACAGGACAGTATAGAGTTCAGACAGGGCACTTTGAGCTTTGGCTGTCTGAGTTTGCTGTTTTCTCACAAATGCACAATATATATAATGAACATTTTTGTTGTTAATATATTATTAAAAAAATTAAGCACATCAAATGTTAGTTACAAAAAACCTGACTAAAAAAATGACTTTGAGACAAATTAACAAGTGAGTTCTGAGAAATGTCCTGACATCATTTGTTTGAAGATGCTTCTTGGTTTTATATCTAATAATTAAAAGTCACAAAAGACTTTTCACAGAAGCTGTACTTCTGAAAACGGTTCCCAGAGTCATATAGTAGGACCACATGGAGGCAGTGTTGTGAATGAGCTGACTTAACTGAGTTTTGAGATCAAAACCTAAGTGTCTGCATAATCACTACATGCTGTTACATCGAAACAGTGTGGTGTGACTGATAGAGGTGTAATGAATCAAGAGATCCCATTTTAATGATCTGCACCCCGACCTGCGCCAACAATGAGATCCAGGTGAAGCGTTCTGGATGTGTTGAATGGCTTATTTGATCGCCTTTTGGGGACCTACAAAAGAAATCTTCTATGGCTCTTGAGCAGATTTGTAATTAAGATATGCAGTGCCATTAGCCGGGTTTTGTTTTGTATTATTCTGTGAAGTGTGCATCCTGCGCATCGCTCACATTGTGAGTGTCTGTAATTAGTCTGCCAGGAGAGAATGAAAGGAGAGGGACGCTCAGTAAGGGACCGCCGTTCGGTGGTCTCTTCTGATATGAGCAAGAATGGAAATCTCCTGGCCTTCGAGGCTGCATTCACATCCTTTATTCACCAGCCCCTCGATCCACGAATCCTTCTCAAGCCTCTTCTGATGAGTCTGTCATTTATTTGTTTGCCGGTTTGTTGTTTTTGTGGCTCTAGGGCATGCATGGAGAACAATAATAGAGTACAACTCGCACAAACGCAAGCACACACACACTTTCTCCTGATTTTTTTTTTCCTTGCTGTTGAGAGCTGGACGTCTCTAGTGAGTACTGCATATGGAAAGAGAACACGGTAAATATTAATCATGCTGTTGACAATGGGGCCATCGTGTGCTAAGATGAGCTGACTGGAAGCAGTGTGGCAGTGCTAAACTCAGCCGGTGCTATTAAATATCTCAACTTTACACAGCTTTTCTGGAAGACTCGATTGTGATTGGTCAGTTGCAGCATTCTGCAAGTCATCTTTCTTTTCATACAGTTGATTGGTGACAAATGTTATGCAGGACTATAACTCACTGTGTTACAAAGTGTATATTGTGGTTACGTGGCCTAAAGTGAAAGTTTCTGGGGCCTAGTGATATAGGTTTTTTCACATATTTATATCATATGATAAAGTTAAACGATAATGAGCAATGAGACCAGGGTCACCAACACAGGCTCATTGGGAATATGCGCGCGGGGCTACATTTTTGAGAATTGAGATATGTGTGGCGCGGAGGTACATAATGTCTGCAACTTGTGTGTAAAAACAAACAGGACAGTTGTAGTGATGAATTTTCAAGTGTGAAAACAAAGAATGGTTCCAGAAACCAGTTAAAAACAAACCCCAATGTATGTGCATGAGAAAGACATTGAGATGGACAGAAATGTACACAGAGGCCTCTGGTGGATTTTTATGCATTATAAAACGTGCCCCCGTAACAAATTTTAGATGCTGGGTGCATATTTCTTGGTTCTCTAAAGTGTAGCCCTGGGTACATATTTCCAATGAGTTTCTGCCACAAATAGCGTGTTCAAATATTCAATTCATTCATTTCATATTCATTTTACACAATATTAATAAAAATGCAGATAATAATAATGTTGTATGCATTTTATGAAATAATGTCAGTTAGTAATTTTTGCCAATCAAAATATTAACAACAGCAAGACTGTTGCAAAAAAAACAATGACTGATTACTGAACATATCAAGAAAACCAATTATTCAACTTACAGTTATACAGAGAATTTACATCTTGAATTCCTGAATCGAATGAATAAATGTCTCACTTATTAAAAAGTTACTGACACCTATTGAGAGTTTTATTTGCTTATTGAGAGTATTATTTTCTTTAAAAATAACAGATTTCCATACTGTTTTGAAGCACAGTTTGTAAATCAATATAACTAAATACCAGTTCAGATGAACCTTCAAAATCAAGGCCGTTGTAGTCTAAAAGCTTGAGAAAAATTCTCTGTTGAATTAAATAAATAATTTCTTTCTAATGCTCCTTTTTGCAATATTTCTGACCTTTTTCACATTTTAGCACATAATTTGAAACTAACTAGATTAAAAAATTACCAATTTGATTAAAAAGTTGACAGCACTTAAAACAGTTAATATTCTTATAGAAACCCTGAACGCATACTTACAATAATGTATAAATTTCAGATGAAATTATACAAATAATTAGATTCCAGCTAAAAAAACAGACTAAACCTCCCAGACAACAACACCTGCACTGCAACCAGTGTTGGGTAAGTTACTTTTAAAAAGTAATTAATTACTAATTACTAATTACTTAATCAATGTTGTATTTAAAATACATATCTAATTACTGTGTCTGAAAAGTAACTTAATTACTCAATAAGTAATTAACTAAATACTTCTTGAAATCCCGATAAACCTTGAGTGGACAAATAATAAAAATTTAACTCTGTAAATAATAAATACTTAGATAAAACATATAAGTCAAACATGAACTAGTTTCGCCTTTTAGTTTTCTGAATCATCTTTATTATATTCTATTTTTTTAAAAATCTATAATAATTACATGCATAATAATTTTTAGTATGCAATGTAACCTTAAATATTATTCTGCATATCTATCGATCAGGCAGGATCATGCAATCTTTACAAAAAAAGCATTATTTTTCGCGATATTAGAATGAAAGCCCGTGCAGTATGATCGGAAGTGGACAAAAGGCTTAAGATTTATACGGCATGTTTTTGAACTGGATTGTGTCTCTCTTGTTTACCTGTGATCCGATCGAGCAAAAGGTGTCTTATTACTCTGTAAACAGAGCAGCATCAGTCATGTTAAATTCGCCGACTCCCTCTGTTAAAAAGTTTACTTTTACCTTTAGAAGATAAATTAATAAAATTGTGTAAGATTATTCAGCGAGTTTAATTATTTTACAATGTAATGAAGGTACATTATAAGTAACTGTAATTAAAATACCTAAAAATGAACAGTAATTAGTTACTTTACTTTTTCAGTGGAAAAGTACTTTAATTACAGTAACGCGTTACTTAGTAACTTAGTACTTAGTACAGTAACGCGTTACACCCAACACTGACTGCAACAGCACTGAATCTGATTCAAAAATGAATAACTAAGAAACTGCATTTGTTGTGTCGGTTACTCAAGTGATCAGACTGAAATATAAATCACTACAGTACCATGGATGACAGGAAATATGATGAGGTATCAGACAGCTGAATGCTGCAATTGACCAATCATTGCGAAAGACAGCAATGCTATAATTTAGTTATCTAATAATACATTACACCTTACATACAGGCCTTGAGCAAAGTCTCCTGACAGACCTAAAAAAAAAATCACGGTTCTTAAAAATCAAGAGATAAGTTGTGCATAGTGTCTGTTTGTGTTTCTGCTGTGCTGTGCTCCTGCTGTAGTGTGGACAGTCAATAAAGGGCCAGCGAGTGTCTCTCCCTGGAGGGGCCCAAGGCCCCTGCCTCCTCACACTCTTTTTGCAGGTGATAAAAGGCTCTGTTTATGAACCCTCCGCCTGGGAATAACACACAGCCTTGCCCTCTCGCACACCTTTTTTCCCTCACAGAGCATGGAAATTTGTTTCATCCATCCGTTTCTTTATCCTTGCTTTTCTCTCAAAGGGACACTTTTTTTCTGGCTTTATTTCACTTCTTTCTTTATTTTCTCAATCTCAGACATTAGTTTTTCTCTTTGCCTTTCTACAAATCTTCTCCTTCACCTTTTTAAGGCTTCTGGAGGTCCAGAGACAAACAAACCAAGAGCACCGGTTGGGGACCCTGAGGCCTTGCTTCCACTTTAGAAATCCTAATCCACACCTACTGCATTTCCAGTGCTTTACCAATCACCGCTTTGAGAGTAGAACTCCCATTACATTTAACTTACTCAGCAAAGAGAGCAGAAAAATTAAGCAACAAAAGGTGAAGACGCAAAAGATGCGAGGGAGGAAGAGAAATGAAGGAGCGGCTGTGGGAAACACAGATAGTGCGCTTAGTGCTCACAAACCCCCAAAAACCATTTTCACATGGACAAAAACCTGCATAAATTTTGCCCTGGGGATAAAATGTGAAAGGTATTATTTGTCAGAAAGGGATTGGCCCAATAACTAGAATTACAATTGGCTGTGAATAAGCCACCGATAAAAAGGTTCAATTTACATGTCAAGATTACATGCTTCCAATGTACTCACTGTAGGGAGAGACCTATTCTGACTATTAGTTTCCACAGATGTTTTGTTTTTATTATTATAATAAAGGTAAACAAAAACAGTTTGAAGACAAAACTTATGCAGCTTTCCAGCTTTTAAGAAAATCTTCTTTGTGAGAACTAAATTGTCAAAACAATAAACCACAACAAAGTTTTAAAAAAAAGTAGCTTTGACATTTTTGCAATGTGATTTAAAACAACAGCATAGCTCAGTGCTGTTCAACTTCCTGTGGGTTATTTCGACCTGCCTGGAGACTTGGAAAAGGTGAACACAAACAAGTAAACAAAGATTCTTTTCGATGTCCTTCAATAAGGATGACAGCTGAATAACTTTAACAAAAACAGTTTTTCTCTGAAAAACAGCAACACGGTTTTGGCGTCTCAGTGTGTTTTTTCAATAAATATAATTCCTGTTAGTGATTCCCATTAAAAAAGGGTCACACAATGCACAAAAAGAGCAGCACTACATATTTAAACAAAATACTTTTTATGGATGGAGTGTACCGATGTTGGGGATGCCACTCAGCATCTGCGACTTATCGCACCACATGGACGTGACCTCAATCATTTTGGTAATGCAATATATATCGCCCATACAAAAAAAAAATCTAGCAGCATTTAAGCTGATTGACACCTCCTCTATTGGAGGTGTCAATGTCAGTATGGCTAAAAAACACTATAGTATTTACTAGTGTTTAGTATATTTTTATGTGGGTGTCTGACAACTGAAAATACACCTGGTAGCAGATATCTGTTACTTTTTACCTTGCACTTTTTTGTTAACATTTATTATTATTATTATTATTATTATTATAGTTAGTATATGTAAGGATTTTGTATTGTTTTTTTATGTTTTGTAAAGAAATCTGTGTTTTACAAACTAATGGAGATACCAGATGTCATTTCTTTATTTTTATTATTTAGTCCATGCCTAATTCTCATTCCAATGCATAATTAATAAATTACTAAAATGACTGTAATTAAATGAAATATTCTTAAAAGCAAAATATGATGCGTTTTTGGAAGATAGTACTCATTATTGCGCTCTTATATTGTCATTCAGGCATTAGAGTGGCATAAAATTGTCTCAATATGACAGTAATATCGCTTATCGCAATATATTTTGGTGTAATATATCGTACAACAAAACAAATAGATACCGGTCTGGCCTATAAATAAACGATCACAAAAATTTACATTATAATATATGAAATATACCCAAACTAATCTAAATCCGTCACAATCTAATAAAGCATTTGAACTACCTACAGTAGTGCTATACAGATCACCCTTTCTGGAAAGTTTAATTTAAGTTTACACTAAACCCATTTCCCTCAAGGCAACATTACAACAACCATGGCACATATTTTTAAAACAAAAGTAACTACTTATGTCGTAGTTCGATTTCAAAACACCTGTTATGATCAAAGTTCCTACTATTATTCATACTCTGTGTACACTACATTGAAGCTGTTTGACTTATTAATTTAACCTCCAAATCCAGACAACCTTCCAAACAGAAGAGAGGTCTGTAAAAATACAGGCTAATGATGAAAATGTATGGATTTTTGCAGGTGTAAGTTGAATAATGCATCCCATTGTTTTATACTTTAAGGAAAAGTCCTACACGGCAAAAATTCCAGTGTTAAATATACAGTGTGTTTTTTTGGTGTTGTTCAGTGTTAAAACCAGAGTACATTTTAATCCACGAGTGTGAAAGAGAGTATATTTAAGAGTTGGTTTTTTTTTCAGTGTTAAACTTTTAACCCAATATGCATTGTATTTCCCACTAGTGATGGGAAGTCCAGGTTTTTGACTCTAACCGGTTCTTTCGGACAAACAGTGATCAAACAAGTATGTTTTACTTAAACTTGAAACATGTCTTGTTGCATTTAAAAATGCAAAGAGTTGAATGTATTAAAATTATTTCTGAAAAGATTAACGAACATTTAATAAATAAAACTATTTTCTACATATTTGATCACTTTTATCTGTCACGCCAATTAATAATATAGGAAAAAAGGTTATATATTAACACTTTGAAGGGTAACACACACCAGTTCGATGTAAGAATAAACGCTTACTGTGTTAAAATGAACTCTGTGAGTAATGTACAAATCTCACACTTTAGAAAGTGTTATTTTAATTCCAAAACGGAGGGAGTCATATGTACACCGAAGGAGTGTTAAGTTAAACTCAAATTGAGTTAAATGTACACTGATTTTTTTGCTGTGTAGGCCATGGCACCGTCTGCTTTCTTGTGGATTTTCTTTACCTTACACAGTAGCTGTCTTTGAAAGTTTTTCAACTTTCCTACAGGATAAGACACTGTGTTCAATAATCTCTGATATTTGTCAATTTTGTCAAATGAAAAGAACATCTTCAGACATCTCGGTACTCAAGATATATGAGAGACAAGCTGAGGTCCCGTGGCAGATGAATTGGGGTTCAAAGTGAAAGCAAGGACACGAAACAGCAGCACACACAATACGGGGGGAGCTTAAGTAAGACAAAATCAATTCAAACAACAATGTGCTGCGCTGGGACCCGGTGAGCCAACAAGCTCTCAGCTTTTCAGGATTTAGCTCCGAGACCATCCCGCCCAGCACTCTGTCATCTTCTCCCACACAGACACAGGCGTACTTCGCAGGCAATTTATTCCCAGCCACACTTCCAGTTATCATAAATCTGTATATCCAAACCACAAGGCAATCCCCATCTGTCTTACTCACTCATGTGGTGTCTGAGCACACGCTGACCGCTGCCCCATCCGGCCGTAACAGCCAGAACATTGGGCATCTCTCATTCATGCATCCTCACAAGAGTCTGAGCGCATATGAGGATGGCCAGGTGTAGTTTCTATGGTGTGTTGGTTCGCATGCTTAAGTTAAATTAGCTCTGCTGATGTGTGTAATGAGGACAGAGTCAGGTCTTGCGTGCTCCCTCTGAGCTGACATTCACCACAACCAAAATTTTTGGGGGGCAAACCACAGAGACATCTGTGAAATAAGTAGATAGAAGGAAAAAAAACGACTGACCCAAACCCAACTGTGTGGCTGGAATCATTAGTGCAACACTGTTTTCACAAATGTGCAGACTGTAAAAAATATACTGTGAAAGTTCTGGAGGGGATAAAAATGATGTGTCAGTCAAGGTATTTTTCTAGTTTTTCACACTAAATTATAGGGTGACTTGTGTTCTCACTGTTTTTCGAACAACATTTCAACATTATCCTGTTCTGTAAAAGTGCATGCACTGATTGCACTCTATCGGTTTTCACCATTTTTCCCTTAAAAGAAATGAATTCTACTAATACTTTACTGGCGCCATGGTGGCGTAGTGAGTAGCACGTTCGCCTCACAGCAAGAAGGTTGCTGGTTCGAGCCTTGGCTGGGTCAGTTGGCTTTTCTGTGTGGAGTTTGCATGTTCTCCCCGTGGTTGCGTGGGTTTCCTCCGGGTGCTCCGGTTTCCCCCACAAGTCCAAAGACAATTGGGTAGGCTAAATTGTCCATAGTGTAAGAGTGTGAATGAGTGTGTGTGGTTGTGGCTGGAAGGGCATCCGCTGCGTAAAACAAATGCTGGATAAGTTGGCGGTTCATTCCGCTGTGGCGCCCCCGGATTAATAAAGGGACTAAGCCGGAAAGAAAATGAATGAATGAATAATACCTTACTGTCAAGATGAACATTCAATCATTTTCATTTCGGCTTGATCCCTTTATTAATCAGGGGTCACCACAGCAGAATGAACCGCCAACTAATCCAGCATGTGTTTTACGCAGTGGATGCCCTTCCAGCTGCAAGCCATCACTGGGAAACATCCATGCACACTCATTTACACACATACACTACAGACAATTTAGCTTTTCCAATTCAGCTACTGTATATCGCATGACTTGTGGGGAAAACTGGAGCACCCGGTGGAAACATGCAAACTCCACACAAAAATGTCAACTAACCCCGCCGAGGCTCG
This sequence comes from Danio albolineatus, assembly GCA_903798035.1. NCBI lineage: Eukaryota > Metazoa > Chordata > Actinopteri > Cypriniformes > Danionidae > Danio > Danio albolineatus. The sequence goes on along the minus strand of CAIGQQ010006052.1, from coordinate 6,130,273 downwards.
AACCAGCGATCTTCTTGCTGTGAGGCGATCGTGCAACCTACTGCGCCACCGTAACAGCCCATAAATATGAACACATTTTCTTTATTCTAAAAAGTGTATGCATCTTCCAATTAAATTAGTTTCACTGCATTTTAAAGGGATATTTCACCCAAAAATGAATGAATTTACTCAGTCTTCACTTGTTTCAAACATTTTTTTTTTTACTGTTGAAGTTGGAAACATGTAATCATTGACTTCCATGATATTTCTTTGGATGTCGATGGTTACAGGTTTCTAGCATTCATCAAAATACCTTCTTTTGTGTTCTACCCCTTTAGTTTTTAAATATCCGCAGAACATTAGATATACCTCATAACAACGAACAACCATTTCATTTTAAGAAAAAAGAAAAGAGGCGGCCCGGTGGCTCAGTGGTTAACACTGTCACCTCACAGCAAGAAGGTCACTGGTTCGAGTCCCGATTGGGTCAGTTTCTGTGTGGAATTTGCATGTTCTTCCCGTGTTGGCGTGGGTTTCCTCTGAATGTTCCGATTTCCCCCACAGTTTAAAGACATGCGCTATAGGTGAATTGGGAAAGCTTAATTGTCTGTAGTGTATGAGTGTGTGTGAAAATGTATGGGTGTTTTCCAATACTGGGTAGCAGCTGGAAGGTCATCCACTGCTTAAAACATATGCTGGAATAGTTGGAGGTTCGTTCAACTGTGGCCACCTGTGAAATAGAGGTCTAAACTAAGCCGAAAGAAAATTAATGAATAAATGAAAAAAGTGGGCGCACAGTGGGTAGCACAATCGCCTCACGGCAAGAAGGTTGCTGGTTCGAGCCTCGGCTGGGTCAGTTGGCATTTCTGTGAGGAATTTGCATGTTCCTTCCCGTGTTTGCGTGGGTTTCCTCCGGGTACTCCATTTTCAACGTCCAACGACATGTGGTGTAGGTGAATTTGGTAAGCTAAATTGTCTGTAGTGTATGTGAGTATATGAGTGTGTATGGAAGTTGCAGCTGGAAGGGAATCAACTGCGTAAAACATATGCTGGATCAGTCGGCAGCTCATTCCGCTGTGGCGACCCCAGGTTAATAAAGGAACTAAGCCAAAAAGAAAATAAATGAATGAATGAATAAATTAAAAAAGTTATTTTAATTTGCGATGTACTCCTGTCATGGCTAAGCTGAATTTTCCACAAACATTACTTTAAAGAGTCACATAATTCTTTACAAATCCTTCTAACATACTGATTTGCTGCTCGAGAAACATTTTATCAATGTTGAAAAAGCAGCATGGCTTAATATTTCTATAGACATCAATATACATTTTTTTTATTCTTTGATGAATGGAAAAGTCAGAAGAACAGCCTTCACTTCAAATATCATTTTCTGTAACGTTTTAAATATCCTTGACTCCCTTTTGATCAATTGGATTGCATTCTTCCATTCAGTTTATAAGAAAGAACTACTTACGTACTGGCTCCAAACTTTTAAACGCTTCAACCTTCGTTAGTTATAAAGTTTTCAAAAATTCCAAACATCGACAAAGAGCTTTGACAGAAATTTTAGTCAAACTACACAAAATTGGCCATCTCAACTGAATCGCTTTCTGAAGATTGACTGCACTCAGCTATTGACGTATTTGCCTAGTTTTTTCAGAAGACTGCATGGTTAGGAGGGCTTGTTGACACTGCGGCCTGTGGAGAGACCTGGGATCAATGGCTAACTGAAAAGCTCTCCAGAACAGCCTCTTCAGTATGTGGTAAAACAAAACACTCATGCAGCGAAACAGGCACAGGGTCGGACACCAACAGGAGAGAGCAGGGGTCCAACCGAGGCACCCCTGCTTCAATGCCAGTCAGATCACAGTCCGACTCACAGTCCGTCTCTCATTATGATAAGCCCCCGGGACCCCTGGCCACACACCACCTCCATAATAACACTAGCAGCTCTCCCTGCCGGAGGGGCACCACCATTAGCATTCACCACAGACCCAAAAAACAACAACAAAAACAACAACAACTGCAGAAGCCTGCTGACAGCTCTCTTACTGACATCTATAAACTTTGCGGGCCTCTCGCACCCGCTTCGGCCGACGAAGATAGAGGAGATTATTGACATCGGGATCAGACGGAATCGGCTCTACTGGTGGAACATATGCCCCAGAACAGCTGAAGTTAAATCAAGCATTGCCAAATATTTTCTTACCTGTGGAGTAGCAGCGGATGCCAGATTTCCAAGGAGCCACAGGTCCAGAGCAGACATGGAACAGAGGAGAGAGAAGGTTTGAAAGTTAGTGGAAAAGCTTGGAGTTGCGACACGTTTTGTGTAAGGTGTTAACCTCTGATGGCTTTCAGACAGACAGATTTTTTAACAGCAAAAGAAGCTTTTAAAGTAACGCTCTGGACAACAGTGGCAGGGTTTGACACAGCACAGTAGTGTAGCCACCGTAAACCACTTTGCAAATCTTTTTTTCTTTCTTTGCTCATATTTGATCATTTTTCAGCTCAAGTGTGTAGTTTGTTTTAAGCGGATAAGCTGGATATTCCAGATAAACATGCTATAGTATAATTTTCAGTCACACTTCTGTCACATCTACATATAAAAACAATAATAGCCTTTTTAAAGTTGTGTTCATTCATTCATTCATTCATTTTCTTGTCGGCTTAGTCCCTTTATTAATCCAGGGTCACCACAGCGGAATGATCCGCCAACTTATCCAACATTTGTTTTACACAGCGGGGGCCCTTCCAGCCACAACCCATCTCTGGGAAACATCCATGCATTCTCATTCACACACACTACGGACAATTTAGCTTACCCAATTCACCTGTACCGCATATCTTTGGACTTGTGGGGGAAACCGGAGCACCAGGAGGAAACCCACGCAACCACGGGGAGAATATGCAAACTTCACACAGATATGCCAACTGACCCAGCCGAGGCTCGAACCAGTGACCTTCTTGCTGTGAGGCGAATGTGCTACTCACTACGCTACTGTGGCGCCCAAAGTTGTGTTCATTTCATTTTAATATAAATTACCAATTGGGATGAACCAGACCAGACCCCTTGGAAATTGACTTTAAAAAGCCTGCTTTAATTGATAGATTGGACCATTTAAATGCTGTGCCTTAAAATGTAATAGCTGCTTTCAAAAGTTTTGATATATTTAAATTTACATTTAGCCATTTAGCAAACTTTTTTTTGTAGAAAATGACTTACTTTCTAGGTGCTAGAGTTAGGAGGTTTTTTTTAGAGAGAGGGAAAGAGTTTCTACAGGTGGTTTGTGAAGCCCACTCACCTGATTGAAACACACTTCATAAATGCATAGTGTATTTTTATTTATTCTTTTTTTTTTTTTGGAAGAATGTGTCTGGTTCAAGTGTTGGTAAGAGAGATAAGCGTGTGTTTTCTACAGATGGTTTGCCCACTCACCTGTGTAAGGCACACTCAGTTTGAGGTTGTCATGAGGAAAGGTGGAGGAGAGAAGAGCTATATTTGATATTTGCATCTGTAGTTAGTTAATTAATTAGTTAAATATTAAAAACATGTTTAAATAAATAAATATTTTATTATAGTCTTACTGTTTTATAAACAAAAGTTATTTTTAGTTATATTTTTAAGTATTTTACTCTAGTGATACTATTTTTTAAATATTTTTAAATAAACATTTTGTACTCTATTTAAATAAAATAATCATATAATACATATCATTCATTTTTCTTTGACTTAGTGCCTTATTTATCAGGGGTCGACACAGCGGAATGCACCGCCAAGTACTCCAGCATATGTTTTACGCAATGGATGCCCTTTCAGCTGCAAACCAAGTACTGGGACCCATACACTCTTATATTCACACACACACTCATACACTATGGCCAATTTTGTTTACCCAATTCACTTACAGCATGTCTTTGGACTCTGGGGGAAACCGGAGCACACGGAGGAAACCCAGGCAAACATGGGGAGAACATGTAAACTCCACACAGAAACTGCAACTCGGCACTCAGACCAGCGACCTTCTTGCTGTGAAGCGACAGTGCTAACCACTGAGCCACCATTCAAACTGTCTCAGTAAACCATGGACCCTGTATTTTATCACAAAACTCATTTTGCAGTCAAATCGGTGATTTTAGCTGAAAGGTGACAAGTATGTTTGCCTGTCTGCTTGCTTTATCAAGAACACGATGTACTAAAATTGACTGTTGCATCTTCAGCTGCACTCTCACCTCACACAAAGAAAGACAACTTCCTTTTCCTTTACAAACAGGGTGACATCCGATTAGCATTTCAAGCATCAAGAATGCTCGTTGAGCCCTGCAATATGACACTATCTTATAAACATGTCAGCGCACCCTGTGAGAGTATAATACAGTCCAATATCAATTATGACTAACGAGGGAGTTTGTGTGTTTCCTCCCTCACAGCAACACACACCATCACGATTCGGTTCCCTAGAGAGAGAGGAAACGGGGAGGAGGTACCTGTAAAGTGCTCAGTCTCACTTCCAGCCTGCCCCTGGCTCACCTGTCACTCAAAACACACTCAGGCAATTATCATAACCTGCCAGGCAAAAAGCCACCATGAGCTCCCAAACCTTATTTCCATGTGATGCCTGGTTATGCATTAAACGTGGAATGTTTGCATGTGTATCGTCAGGCTATTTGATTTATGTATGAGGTCTTTATTTTTGTTAACATAAAGCACATCATCTAAAAGCAAAACCAAAAAAATTCCAAGCACAAATGTCAACAGATAGGTATTTAAGGATTATCAAGCAAACAGAGTTTTTTCTTCTGTATACATTAAATGTCACAAATGAAAACAAAGGAGTGGCTAAACGTCCCCTGCCGCTTTATGTTAACATGAACAATTATCATGAAAGAGATAAAGCTGTTTTGTTAAATTCAGTTTCATGACCTTATTTGATTCCTGGAAAACTGGATTCTACTGAACTGAATGCTGTTTGACAGTATTTCAAGAAAAAAAAATCTGGGTTCAGTTTAGTCCTCTCTCTCTCCACACACACACACACACACACACACACACACACACACACACACACAC
>CAIGQQ010006052.1:6090701-6125216 GCA_903798035.1 Danio albolineatus | reverse complement strand
CACACACACACACACACACACACACACACACACACACACACACACACGCAAGCAGACAGACAGACAGACAGACAGGCAGGCAGACAGACAGACAGACAGACAGACAGACAGATAAGATAGATAGATAGATAGATAGATAGATAGATAGATAGACAGACAGACAGACAGACAGACAGACAGACAGACAGACAGACAGAGAGAGAGAGAGAGACCAACAGACAGACGGACGGACGGACGGACGGACGGACGGACAGACAGACAGACAGACAGACAGACAGACAGATAGGTAGACAGATAGATAGACAGATAGACCTTTTTTAAATTAATATTGCATAAGATGCTTTACAATATTATATTTGTGCATATACATTAGATTAATCAATACTGAAGCCAAAACAAAATACAAAAAGATATAATAATATAATGTTTCACCCAATTATACACCCAAATTAACATATTAGGCAATTATTATTATTATTATTATTATTATTAGTAGTAGTAGTAGTAGTAGTAGTAGTAGTAGTAGTAGTAGTAGTAGTAGTAGTACTAGTAGTAGTAGTGGTGGTAGTAGTAGTAGTGGTGGTACTACTACTTCTACTACTAATATTATTATTATCATTATTATTATTGTTATCATTATTATTATAAAAACAAAGTTAAAATCAAAAGAAACAAAAATATATAGAATTGAGTTGAAATGTTGTAGTTTATTATTTTTTTTTCAAATATTTCTTTTGAATTTAAATAATTTCTCATCTTTCCATTCCTAAAGATGTTCGGTGACCAAACTCTTATTTTAATGAATATAACAGTTTAATAAAACAGCTTGTTAAAATGGCGCAGTGGGTAGTGCTGACGCCTCACAGCAAGAAGGTCGCTAGTTCAAGCCCCGGTTGGACCAGTTGGCATTTCTTTGTGTAGTTTGCATGTTCTCTACGTGTTCGCACGTGTTTCTTCTGGGAGCCCCGGTTTCCCCCAAAGACATGCACTATAGATGAATTGAATGAGCTAAATTGGCCATAGCGTATGTGTGGGTGTGAATGCAAGAGTGTATGGGTGTTTCCCAGTGCTGGGTTGTAGCTGGAAGGGCATCTGCTGCTTAAAACATATGCTGGATAAGTTGGCGGGTCATTCAACTGAGGTGACCCCTGATTGATAAAGGTACTAAGCCGAAAATAAAAAGTAATGAATGATTAAATGTTTTAAATATATATATATTTTACTACCTGTACTGTATGTTACCAGAAAAGGTATACCAACATAAACCCCAACATGAAAATAATGTAAAGAGAACTGATGTGTTGATAATACTCAATTAATAAGAAGAGAACAAATGTAAGTGCTTTCCTAAAATGAAGTGCTTCACAATTCTTTATTTAAACCCTTCAAATTTGGCTTTGTTCACTATCATTGTAAGAGCCTCACCAAACCTCTGTTTTTGTGTCAGTAATATTTTTATTAAATTCTCAACATCATGCCACAAGTTATATTGATTGAGCTTTGCTCGAATCTAGGCAGCACTTACTCCATTGCCAAGGAAACTGGAATGCTTCACCGCCTACAATACAAATACCAGTAATGTGAAAACATGCATGGCAGCCAACAAAATACCTATTGGCTTGTACTATCTGGAACGTTTTATCATTAGGAATGGAGTTTCACAATTGATGATGAACAATTTTTGTTTGGTGTATTACTTTAACCGTAGACATAAAATAACTTTAAATAAGAGGCTTTAAGTTCACCAAGATTGAGATTGTTGTGCAACCCTGCACAATAAATCAGACCGCGCTGTCGCCTGGCCCCAAATCAAGCGTTCTGCAATCATGGAAATGTAACTTGGAGAATAATTTGAAAGAGGGGGAAAAAAAGCTATGTTTTATGCAGAGAATGAAACTTCACCAATATATCACCCTGATCAACAGAGGAAAAACCTGTGGATTAGACGTGTGTGATTACAGTTGAGACGGGCCATCATTAACCCCAGCATCACCCCATTAATCTCCATCACATCGCCCTGACTGCCATGTCCGCTCAATCACGAAGTGCCTACTGCTTTCAGTAAACATCACCGCTGCACAGTGAGTTGGACGTTTCGGTTCGCACAAAGCATTCCAGCCCACCCCTCGTACACGGAAGCAAGCTGTTTTACAATGAGGCTGGAGACTGCAACATGCTCTAATTGATATGACCTTTAATTGCCTCACTCACTGCAAAAGGAGAGGGGAAAAAAGACATCAAGCCTGTCCGCTGTGGATTGAGGGCAAAAGAGGGAGAGTCTGCACAGGGCCTACACATTCAGGCCCCCTGGACATAATTAAACCTGCATAACAAACACTTGCTCTCCGCCTCGGTCTTGGAAATGGGGCTCTGCTGTACAGAAAACAGCCCGGTTCAGGATCGGCGCTCAGGACACACAATCAGCCTGAGTTTGTAAGCGCAAGGGAAACCTGGAGGAGCAGTTGTAATGAAGACAAAACAGCATACTTAAAGGAACAGAAGGAAAATTGCACATTTTATCCCATGCAGCCAATTTCAATGCTTTTAAGAGGATGATTTTTACCAGTGGACACTGCGCTAGGTCAGTGGGGAGAAGAACTACTTTTATTCGGCTTTTTATACAGATGTTACAGTATATACCTCGGCACACAAAGGCCAATTTAACACCAGACACTTCCATTTCCACACTCGACCAAGTATTAAAACTGGGACTGTCAAATGGTACCTCGTATGATTAATCTTTAATGCGGTTTTAAAAAAAAGCTACACATTTATTTAAAAGAGCAACACTTTCATTTATTATTTGCTTTTGTCGACAAATATTAGATTATAAGTAGACTGTTAGGGTTAGGGTTAGTGTAAGTTGACATGTACTTGCAAAGTTTCTTATAGTCAGTTAAATGTCTGTTGAATGTCTGCATCAACAGATATTAAGCAGGCAGTCTACTCAAATGGGCCATCAAAATAAAGCGTTACCATATATATTGCTAATATTAAAGTATAATAAACATGTTTAAAGGCTTAATTTATAAATGAAGAGTTTCGTTGCAAAATGAGATATATCCATTTTGAGAAATGTTGGTTATTTGACATTATTATTGAAGACATCAACAGTCAAGTTTATTCACAATTTCTGTACGTTAAACTATTACTTGAGTTCAGTGAAGGCCAGGGACACATATTCTTCAAATCCAGGATATTTTTTAATTGAATTTTATGTCCATAAATAAGTCAAAAAAGCATGCCAAAATGCAACATATTTATCTTAACATTGTCAAACATCTTAAATTGATTAAAATTAATAAAAGCTATATAGAACAGTATATATAAAGATTGATTTTTAATAATAAGATTCTGAGTTAGTTAGTTAGTTTTGGCCAGAACGTACACAATATAACATAACATAACTGTTTTTTTTTTTTTTTTTGCTGGGGCACCAATGGCTTTAAGCAGGCTTCACTGTGGCATTTGAAGAAATCTTTTGGATCATCAGTGGGAAAATTAACAATAATTTATCAATAGATCGTAAATATTCATAATATTCAAAAACCTAATGCCACAATAGATATAATGTGACTATGGCGTGTGCCAGTAATCCAGGGCATTCCCTGAATGAAAAAGTCGGATTACAACATACTGGCTGAGCTGTCAGAGCAAACAAACTGCAGGATGTTTATCGTTTCAACCATTCTTAAACAGCTTCGAACTAACTGTGATTAGTTATAATATATATAAGTAAGATTAAGTTAGTTAAATAAACGACTTGTAGCTTGTTACAGAAAGAGTGGAGGCTCCTTCCTTCGACACCGCTGCTGAAAACCAAACCTGTGTGATCAGCGCATATAGCCTAGCTGTTCTATATATAACAGTTCTATAACTGTTATATCGCATTTTGCAAAGAAACTGGTCTGGCGGATATCGCGTTTTGTGAAAAAATACATTTTGTAGTAGGCGTAAAATGTGGCCTACACATAAAATCATAAAATCATTCTTAAACTGTGTTAATGGCAGCAATTCACACATAGACAAGGCCACATCTGAACAGTGATTTCCAATCATATAATCCAAATGTCAAAAAATGCCGTTTATCGCATTTTGCAATCAAACTCTTTAAATATTTATTTTGTGTGAAGAAATATTTTATTTTATAATGCTTTTATCTGTTTTCTAGATTTGCCATTTATAGGTATTTGCTTGGAATACATATACATCATTTTTCCCCAGTATTTTAGGTATGAAAATATAAAATATTTCAAATTTATAAATTTTCTGCAAACACTCTTTTCTTTAATTAAATTAAATTATTAATTTAAATTAAATTAAATTAAAATTGATATTTATAATGTATATATTTATAATGTAATAATTATAAATAATTTGATACTTATAATGTGAAAACATATTATAAGTAATTTCTAATAAAAAAACATGAATAATGAACATTTAACATAAAACACTAATTAATGGCAAAATGCAGAGCAACAATAATAACTTTGAAGAATAACTCTGATTTTACAGGTCAAAAAAGTAAAACACTTTTTGTTGATCAAGGAGCTTTGCTCCTTGTTTACACCTGGTATTAAGATTCATTTTCCTCAATCCAATCACAAGGGGACAATGCTAAACAGCAGGTGTAAGCGAGAATGGCAGGTGACTCCCATTTCTCGACATTGCAATCAAACTGACCAAGCACATTAAAATATCAGGTATTATAAACAGGATTTTCCCATGTCTGCTTGATATAAAAATGCTTTTAATTCAAACTGACTTGCTATATAATCATTCAGAACCTTTCGTAATGATTCACTTAATAAACTTGACAAGACATGGTATCACTGTAGCTTGTGATTGAGTTTAGTTTTACTCTAAACTACATTAGCAGCAAGATATTCTTGAGTTAAAGCAAAATGTGAGAACATGCGGTGAACCAGAGAAACCCACCTATCCACTAATGGAGGTGAGAAATTCACTTTCTGGTAAGACGTCACTCTTGTCCAAACTATATCATATTGTCAAACAGGAAGTCCCTGGCTGTGATGGAGTGAGTCACTCAGCTCATTTGCTCTGGGGACACAGTAGGCTTTCCTGCCTACAGCCTGCCACCAGCAGCACAGATGTCTAGACTGCAAACTCATTTGCTTTCCCGTGGCTCGCCAGGCAGTGATTGTGAAGGCCTGCGCTGAGCTGAAGGGAGTGGATGTGTCCTGATTGAGAGCGTCCTTTATTACAGGGCTCTGACAGGCCTGTTGGATTGGCTTTCCAAGCCTCCACCTGCAGGCCACTGAGGGGAGCATCACTGCTTGCAGCTGGTAGCAGTTGTTGAGTGTTTGCTGCACTTCTACTGAACTTTCTGCTGACATTCAGTAGAAGACTTCCCAAAGAGAAGCCTTTAGATGAAGTATTATCATTTTGTCCGACATAAAAAAGGTGGTTTTGCAGCACCGGCATGCGAAACACAACACACGCTGTCTTTTCAACAGGGAAAAAAGCAGAAAACCGAACGCTCACCTCTCGAAAAGTCTTTTAAACAGATTAACTCAAAAAACTTGGATGTGGCCGAGGGTTGACAGATGGTGTTAGTGTGTAGAAAGGGTTTTGTTCTCTTTCAAACAGTGGTCTAATATCTCATCTCCTGGCAGCAGAACACAAACCAAGGTCCCGGAGAAGGTCTCGACCTCTTGGCCAAATCAATCCCCAACACTGAAGTGAAAGGCGGTGTGGCTAGTTGAATTAGGGCAGGTATAGATGACCTTTCGTCTGCACAGCGGCCCAGTGGCTCTGTCAAATCAACATTTGACACAAGTGCGGATTAAGTGACACCGTTTCTGCCTCCACTTCACCTCTTTGCAATGAGAGCCAGGTTCTTTTCCTCGGCTCAGCACTTTCCTTCCCTCCATTCCTGATATTGTTCCCAATTGGCGGCGTGTTGCGCTCGCTTCAGAGAGCCGGTGTAATATCGGTTCCCCTCTTTCTCAGATCCACAAAGGCCCATTAAGAAAGGTCAAGCTCTCTCGCGCTACAAATTATAGCCACGGTGCCACAGAGGCACTAATCACATGACTCATCTGTACATGGGTGGCATTCAGGGTGATGTCCTAAAATGTGTCCTAGTCATCCCTGTCCTGGACAGGAGAGAAAGCAGGGGGCCAGAGTGGCTCAATTAAACAGAGGAACAAACAAGTTTTCAAAGCCTTTGCATAATGATGATGCCTGCGGGCCAAATTATTCATCTGAAAGCCATCTTGTGCTCAGGAACTTAAAATAGCTGCCTCTAATTGTAACACAATTGGCTTAGCTTGCACTGTGCAGCTGTGAGCCTGTCTGTCATTTAACTGATTACGGCATACATGCCAACCAATCAGGTGGCTCATCACGCTGTCTGCCTGGTAAAGGACTCAGCGGAGAGAATTTTGATAGAGAACAAACACAGGCAGGAGTGTGATGCCAGAAAGGCGCTGAACGGCGGATCGCTCCATCAAACCCAAACTCATTCTTAATGCTGTTGAGGAAAGAAAGCAACACTGGCAGGGTGCAATTAAAGATGGTTGTGAAATGGATCTTAATCCTTATTGTGCACTTAATTTACAGTAATTGCAAACGGGGCCTGGCTTTTCATCCAGCAGACAATTAAATATACAGCAGTGAGAGGGCAAGACAAAGGAGGTTAAAGTGTGAAAGAGACAGGAGGTACAGAGACCAGTGAAGGTGGTTACAAACGATCCACGGCTCTTAGCAAAAAAAAAAAAAAAAAAAACTGTAGATCATTCTAGATGTGACAGGCCACTTTTGTGACCCTGGACAACAAAACCGGTTTTTGTTGAATGGGTGTGTTTGTGCTGTAGGAATTGAGAACTGTACATCCTACGAGTCAAAATTATCAAGGCCAAAATCATTGAAATATTATGTAAAGAGCATGTTCCATGAAGACATTTTCTTAATTTCCTGCATATAAAAACATCTAGTTATGTGCAAAGATTTGGACAACTTTAAAGGTTATTTTTCTAAAAAAAAAATTTTTAACCTTTAGACTCATAGTTGAATGTTCTAATATCTTAACAAACCGTTCATTAATGCAAAGCTTGCTTATTCTGTTTTCAAATTATATATAAATCTCAGTTTCAAATTCCAAAATATTTAACCTTGATTTTGTGCTCCAGTGTCTCACACACACACACACACACACACACACACACACACACTCACACACGTATAATTTACTGTGATTGTAAATCATGGTTAATCCACTAAATATTGATTTTGAATATTATTCATTTATTTATTTTCTTTTCGGTTTAGTCCCTTTTTTAATCTGGGGTTGCCACAGTGGAATGAACCACCAATTTATCCAGCATATGTTTTACGAAGTGGATGCCCTTTCAGCTGCAATCCATCACTGAAAAACATCCATACTCATACACTGCAGACAATTTAGCCTACCCAATTCACCTATACTGCATGTCTTTGGATTTGTGGGGGAAACCAGAGCACTAGGAGGAAACACACACGAACACAGGGAGAACATGCAAACTCCACACAGAAATGTCAACTGACCCATCCGAGGCTCAAACCAGTGACCTTCTTGCTGAGAGGCGATTGTGGTACCATGAGGCCCATTTTTAATATCCATTCATTTTCTTTTTGGCTTAGTCCCTTTATTAATCTGGGGTCGCCACAGTGGAATGAACTGCCAACTTATCCAGCATATGTCTTACACGGTGAATGCAATCCATCATCCAGCTGCAACCCATCATTGGGAAACTATTTTTAATATTATAATATAGAAATAAAATAATATTTAGCATGAAAAGTTATTCTTTTATAATTTTTTTATAGATTTTTCAGGTCAGAAATATGTTGCTTCACTAACTTACTCACTATCCTTTGGTTTAGTGCCTGATTTATCTGTGGTCACCACAGAGGAATGAACCATCAGTTACACTGGCATATGTTTTTTACACGTCGGTTGGCCTTACAGCCACAACCCAGCACTGGAAAAAAAGTATGCTGCTTCATTTTCACATGATTTCAGTTTAAATGAATGATTACGGAATATTATTCCAACTGCACTTTTACAACGATTTCATTTTAAATGTAATTTAAGTGTATTAAAACATATTAAAATATATTAAACATATCACATAACATTAACATAAAAATATATTAAAGTAGACACCACTTGTATTTCATATGCTCAGTATTTATATACATTTTTATTTGAAGCAGACATCAAAATGCAATCTTTTACTAAATGCGATCTCTACAACTTTGGCACTTTGCATTAAAATGAATTCTTCTTAATCTTTTCAAGTACCTGCTGGACCATGTTTACATGTAACCCTGGTTGTGAATCACAGCTCTAGACAGCACAGAGAATGTTGATGTCCTTGGGCTCAAGCAGCTGCTGCTGCCATCATATCACTGATACAGGCTTATTGACACACAAACACACACACATGCGCGCACATGCGACTGACCCGAGGCTCAAGCCCTTGATTACACCAAGACTGATGGAACATGGTTGAATTCGTAATTCTGCTAATGCCAGACTATTTACCACATGAGTGAGAGCATGCCCAAAGGCTGGGATTTTAGCGGTGATTTTGGAGACAGATGGATGGTTCAGTCACAGGATCATGTTGCACAGATTTCCAGCACTGTATTTAAAGTAGAGGAGCAAAACTCACTAAGTCTAGAAGGACGAAACTTCTGTGGGAGTTTATGTGCAGTACAAAAGTTCTTGCAGAGGGTCACTGCAGTGTGTCTTTAATTGCCACTTTGAGCTGACTTTCAGAATTTCCGACAAAAACAGGCAGGAAAGATATTCAAAGTCAATTCGCCGCTAACAAAGTCCTTACATACATACCGTGATTTATAGATACTGTTCCACCAATTCATATAACTGTGAATATGTGAATGTGATGAATTATGTTATGCAAGGTGGTACCTCTTGTAACCCACCGCTGCTTCGTAGAGGACAACTCAAAGAAAAACCAGAACAGATGTAATCTAAATGAGTGTTTGAGTTAATTAACCAATATACACATAAGAGCAAGATATGAACCCATAGCTTGAGTTTGTCTTTGACTTGGTTTATCATGAAAAGAGAAAGAAGACGAAATTAAAGAAAGAAAAAAAAACCTAGAAAGTGCTTTCTAATTAGAGAGCTGTGTGATAACGCTCTCGTCTTCTCATACCCAGGTATTGTTTCATTCAATTACCTTCATCTACTTGGCCAACACTCATTAGGGTATGCAAAAATATGCTCTTGAGGGTGTTGCCATCTGACATAGAGCCCAAACATGTCCACCGCTCTCATTTGAAAACAATAGAGGGGTGACCTTTTGTAAGGAGCTATTATTTATGAGCTCCACTAAAGCAGAAAAGCAAGATGCCACAATAACCATTAACTGATGATAAACATAGCTACTTTGTTCTGGTTTAGCTTTAAAATTTGAGAACTTATCCATTAAAATACTATTGCTCAGCATTGTGATTTGCATGAAAAGCCTGTCTTTGTGTCACGTGTCACGTGTGGTGCTAAATTAATTGGCCTTGATTCAATAACAAATTCCAATCAGTTCTGTTTTCAGCGCATAACAATCACATCACCCGTTACAAGGGAAATTAAAAGACATGAAGTGTCAGCTCTAATCAGCAAGACAGGCTGATAAAGTTTGTAGGGACTTGTGTATCATTTTATTACACAGCTCTCTAGCTCTCTAGCTTGATTCTGATTGGTCGATTATGTCGCTCACAAAATATCTACGATGTACACTTTCTTTTTGTGAACAATATTTTTCCCTGAATCGCTTGGTGCATTAATAATGATGCATTGTTTATAACATCTGCATCTATAAAAATCTACTCGTGCGCTATACTTTTAATATTTAGAAGTGTCCAATAATGTGTGAGTAGTGTTTTAGATGTACAGTAGGTTGATTTTTCCTCTCTAAACGGTTTCTGCTATCACAGCTGTTGCATGATCATGACATATCACAACACTAAGGAGACCTGAGGTGTTCCTAATGTCGTTCCTAATGTTGTTCATAAACCAGTTGATCCACAAAGGGGAATTAACGAAAATATTTGTGGTGTTTAATGTATTTGAGACATTGGCTGTGTGCGAAATCGCCTACTACTCAGTAGGTACTGCATTTGAATTTACTTCTCGACCATTAGAAAAGTGCGTTCAATACAGTATGAATCGAGCTCAGACATACTACATGCACCATTTTGTCATGATCACGTGACCTACTTACATCAGTTGTATGGCTTCACTTCCATTTATGAATTCTCTTTTGGTGCATCATGGGATAGCGCACTTCAGAATCTCACTGGAAGCAGTAGGTCATTCTCGCATACTGTTTTTCGAATTCTATTAATTCGGACATACTACTCTGCTCACTTATTGTTTTTAGCATACTGTATAGTAAGGAAATAAGTGAGTTTGGATGCAGCCGTATCGTCTTCCTTAGTGCATAACCACCACAGGTATATTTTCCATCTGTAATTTGTCTGTAAGAGGTGAACAAGTAAATGAGCAAGGCTCTGCGCATGCGCATTAAACTGACAGAATGCAAAAATAAAATATGTAAAATATGCATTACTGTTGACATTAAATCTGCCTTCTGTATAAATGTAAACCTACATACTGTACATACAGTAAAATTGTATTGCAGTAGTAAGTTTTAAGGCTGTAACGTGTAAATAAAATCAAACATGTTATTGAATGAACAGCAAAAATCAGTCCAAGGCACTCGAAAAAATGTGGAAAATATTAAAAAGTCTTTATTCACATGGCTAGTGAATCATTTGCCCAAAGAGCACAATATTTAGCTACTCCTGAGCACTTTTTGATTGATTTTGTTTCTTATAATTAGTATTATATTTCTTATATATATATATATATATTTTATTTTCTTCTAAACTTTATTTTAATTTTAGTTATTTAAACTTTTTGGGGTTTAAATGCTTTAAAGAGCAGTTTGTTCTGCAATTTGTTCAGCTAGCTATAAAATATAAAGCTGTCATAAAACCAAATGTGAGAGAGTCAGGGGTAAAATCAACTGCAATCCTATTAGTCTGTTTTAGAGGAACTGAGCTTAGCTTGACAGTTTCAAAAAATCATATTTTTGACATTGCCTCAATACTGCAAATCAAAATTGGATCATACAGCATCGGGAGGGCGTGAATCATATAGTATCGGTAGCTGCTCCATATGTTTCTTTAATTTATTGTATTGTGTATCGTATCATATGTATCGAGATGCGTATCGTATCAGTCTCTGAAATGCACATCCGTAATATATGTATACCTTAAATTAGTAACTTTTATACTTTAATTCTGTATTAAAATCTGGTCAAATATCTCCTCGCATACTACACAATTTTCAGGTTAAATCAATATCCCATGTCAATACTTATTTCAGATCTCATATGGTAAGTAAAAAAATACAGCCATTTAGTCATAACAGCAAAATAAACCCAGACGTGTGCATCAGCACAGACCAAACATTATTCCTTACTCACCAATTCTTTTGAGCATGTCTAAAAACACCGGCCCTCGACTAATGTCTGAACCATTTAAGTGAATTACAAGATGAGTTGAAAGTTTATGCGATTTCCATCAACTCCTTCTTATTATAAAACAAAGAGAAGATACTCTTTCAGGTTTGATACGCCATTATCAGATTTAGATGTAATGAATCATATTTCCATTGTATTCCTGAAGTTTTAAAAGCTGAAACATGAGTGGGGGCATTACAGGATCCCAGGCAGGCAGGTTGAGTTTGCGTGAGGAAAACAGAGCGGGGGGAGAGAGGAGAGTGCTTTTGTGTCTGAACACACAGCGCAGGGAAAACCTTCAAGGTCACCGTCAGAAAGAGAGGGAGAGATCGAGACGGAGAGAAACAGACAGCGTAAAACAGAGAGAACACAAGGGAGATAAGCAAAGAGGAAGTAATGAGAAAGAGAGAGGCTCAAAAACATTTCAGAGAGAAAGAGACAATCCAGCGATGGAGAGGAAAAAGGGGGGGGGGGACATTAATAGAAGGAAGCAAAAGTTAGGAGGGGGGAGCTCAAAAGCACAGGACAGAAAAGTGCAGAGATGTCGGAAATGAAAGTGGAGGAAGTAATGGGTGGGTATCAGGGGAGAGAAGGGGGAGAAAGGAGGACTGATGAGATTCTCTCACACCGGAGGAGTGGGGGAGTTAAGATAACTGAACGCTTTGGAGACGTCTGACTGAAGTGTATAGTGCACATGAGCGTAATGGGAAAAGTACAATAAAAAAGGCTGTCATAAAAACGTCAAGCACTGCATTGTTTTAGAAATTGCCCTGTGTGGACATACATTCAGGCGTGAAGCTACAGCAAACCTATTATCTGCTTTTCTGTCACTTTGGATTTTCCCTTGCAAACGCAGCACCGGATTCAATTTCAACACCAGATACGTCTGCTTTCCAGACCATTGCCGCCCTCACAATCAGTACAAGAGAGTCGAGGCGGTCATGTGTGCGCGTGTTTTCGAGTGTGCGTGGAAGACTTCTGCACATCCCTCCAAGGAAAGGGGATTCTAGTTATTTAACACACTTCAGTCAGTCCCGAAAAACACTTAGCGGCAGATTTTCGGTTGGTTTCTCTGATGTGGAAGTGCTGCGGCTGTTACACTGAATTGGCCTTGTATAAGGAAGCGCACAGCCTCCATTTGGCTGTCCGGACAAATAATCCTTGTTGTCACAAACTTTTCGGTGCTTGCAGCTGGTCAGGTTGGCTTAACGTTTGATGAGAGGATATGATATACGCAGTGCCAAACTTGTTACTGGCACAAACAGCTGATTATTCTTTTTTTGAACTACTTTAATAAAATTACACTTCGGATGAAAATGTACTTTTACTATCACTTACAAATAATCAAATGATATTCAATGTCAAATACTGATTCACTTTACTTAACAATGAACAACAGTACAATTAAGAGCTTTACTGCTAATAAAGTTAGAAAACACAAAGTAGCCTACAATGCTTACAAAAATTGATGCCTTACAATCTTTAAGCCAAATGACCTCTACAATACAACATAACTTAAAGAATTAACTCATCCAAAAATGAAAACTCTTATTAAAAAACCTCATGTCATTCAGTCCTCTGAGACCTTTGCTTATGTTCAGAACACAAATGAAGATATTTTAGATTTAATCCGAGAGCTCCCTCATCCTCAATAGACAGCAAGCATTATCATGTGATATTTAAAGTCCAGAAAAGGAACCAAAAACACGATCAAAACATTTGTCTATAGAGTGTCAAAGAGCTCTCATATTTAATCTTAAATATCTTCATTTGTGGTCCGATGAATGAATATCTCAGGGAATTGGAATGACATACGTGTGAGTAACTAATAAACTTTAAAAAATCACTTTATCCACATGTCTTTGGACTGTGGGTGAAACTGGAGCACCCAGAAGAGACCCACATGAACACTGGGAGAATATGCAAACTCTCTAAGAAAGTTCTCCTGGTCCAGCCAGGACTCAAACCATTGACCTTATTGCTGTGAGGTGACAATGTTACCATTTCAGCCACTGTGCCACCACCCTTGTTGTCATGAGTTCTTGATCATATTTGATATTTGATCATACAAGAATGCATGTGATAACCCATTGAAGTTACAGTACATGCTAGTCAACACTAAAAACCTAAAGTGGTTAGCACTGCCGCCTCACAGCAAGAAGATCGCTGGTTCAAGTACCGGCTGGGCCAGTTGGCATTTCTATGTGGAGTTTGTATGTTCTCCCTTTGGGTTTCCTCTGGCTGCTCCGGTTTCCCCCTCAGTCCAAAGACATGTGCTATAGGTGAATTGGGTAAACAAAATTGGCCTTAGTGTTTGAGTGTGTGTGTGTGTGTGAATGCAAGAGTGTATGAGTGTTTCTTAGTACTGGGTTGCGGCTGGAAGGCCATCCACTGCATAAAACATATGTTGGAGTAGTTGATGATTCATTCCACCATGGTGACCCTTGATAAATAAGGGACTAAGCAGCAGGAAAATGAATGAATGAATGAATGAATGTTATTCAGGAGCACAAATGTTTACATTTTTGATGAATGCAGATAAAAGTTGACATTTATTTATACATTTATTTAATATTTAACATTAATTTAAGTATGCATTTATATATTGTTGCTCATTTATCTGTGAGCTTGTACACTAGTGCACTGAAAGCAAGGCCATTTTTATCTGCCAAGCCAACCTCTCCTTGTCAATCTCAGACATCCAATCAATCATTCTCTTAACCAGGCCAGCCACGTGTCTCAGTGGACAAGCTTGAGGCAGAGTCACCTTGTTTAGAAATGCCTCTGTGGTCAAGTCTTTGCTTGGAAACTTAAAAAAAAAAAAAAAAAATCTCCTGGCCGTCGATCACTGCGGTATGCTTGGGCCGTAGGAGTCTCAACAGTGGCCCCGGGTAAACATTCGGGAGATGAAAGATAGGAGCTGCTGGCCTTGGACTCGGATGGTCTTTGTTTACCGGCTCTCTCTGTGTGCTCAATCAGAGAGGTGAGGACTGAGAGTGGAACAGGATCCACCTCTGGATGAGAGTGAGTTGTGGATTCACTGAAAGGGTAATGAATGAATGTGTCGGCTCAAACTTCAGCACTCCCAACTTTCGCTCTACAATCAGCGCTCGAGTTTATGCAAGCAAAAAAGAGGAAAGAATCTCTCTCCCTCGCACACACATATGCAAACTCAGATATACTTTACATCATTTATAAAATATATTATTGCTGTTTGTTTAAACTACTTATTTAAAAAGAGCTGAACGAACACAATTTATTGAGGTTGGCTTGGGGCAACTGAATTGTTTTACGTTCAATCCACTTAAATTTGTAAAAACAATTAAGTTATTCGGTTTGTGTTGGGACAACATGAATGAATTGTGCAGAACCCAAAATGTTTCCAGTGTTGCCCTGCTTTGTGGTTGCTAATGCCGAGTTCAAACTGCATAATTTTAGCCCCGATTTTGACTCGACAACAGATTTTGAAAAATCGTCGACAAATTCCTGAAATCGCAGGTAAAATGGTTCGTTTACATAAGTAACAATCACACAGTGTAAACTATCAAAGACGTGATCTGAGAGAATCGCCGATAAGTTGCAGACACCCGTGAGATATTTGGCATGCTAAATATCTGGACCTGTCTGTGATTCAAAATCATGCTGTGTGAAATGTGTTCAGATTGAAAATAACATCGGCGACTACCTACAGCCAATGAGAGAGCGGCATCCACTAAAATAGGTATCTGTAGACTAGTGGGAGGTGTGTGTGTGTGTATAGGGGGGTGATTCATTTTGTTTTATTTGGACCAAATAAATGGAGGAAAAACTAGTGGAAATTTGGCAGGAGCGCCTGTGTCTGTTTGACATGTCAGATGAGCAATATCACAACAGGGTTGAAAAAGAGAAAAATGTTAGAGAAATTGCTAATTCAATTCAAAATCCAGGTGAGTTAATAATGAAAGATATACTACATGACCTTGTATCGTTTCCATGTCACTTCTCGCATGTGTTTGGTTGTGAGACATAGTTTGAGACCAAGTTGTCGGTGATTCTTCCTATTGTAAAGTCATTCCAACCCCCTGTTGCCGATCCATCTTGCAGTGTGAAAAAACAGCAGCAGTGGAATGCTACCCCAGATAGTCATGCAGAGTGAAAACATCTGTGACGCGACTACTTTAAAAATCGTGCAGTGTGAACTTGGCTTGAGGTGTTCCTAGAGGTTTTATCATGTTGCTCATTGCTCTGCCAAACAATGCCATAATAATGAGGTAAGCGTCTCAGGCAACTACGGTATGTAGAAAGGAGTGCGGGTTTGGCCTTGGAGGAGCAGCAGAATTAGAGCTGTCGATTGCAATGAATCTGATTTTTTTGTTTAATGGAAAAAAAGCAATGAGTTAATACTGGGTTCAGAAATTTGTCTGGATGCTGCTCAATGGAAATATTGTTACGTAGGTGATATAAAGACACCGGACAGAGACAGATTTTTGCCCTTTGGTCATCTCCAAAGAAAGAAACTCCACTACAAATGCAGCTTAGTGCATATCTGCAATAATTACAAATATCTTTCTTCACAATTTATACTGTAGGTGTAATCACTTGTGAAGATGTTTTTGGCACTGACCCTGACATTTGTAAAAACAATTAAGTTTACTTATTCGATTTGTGTTGGGGTGACATGAAGGAACATGTGGAACAGTATTTTTTCCAGTGTTGCCCTGTTTGCCAGATTGCTATGTGGTTGCTAAATTGTTCTGAGAAGTTTTATCATGTTGCTAATTGCTTTGCCAGCCAATGCCATAATAACGAGGTAAGCGTCTAAGCCAGCTACAGCATGTAGAAAAGAGAGCGGGTTCAACAGCCTTGGAGGAGCAGCAGAATTAGAGCTGTCGACTGCAATGAATCAGATTTTTTTATTGAATGAAAAAAAGCAATGAGTTAATATTGGGTTTAGAAATTTGTCGGGATGCTGCTCAATAGAAATATTGGCATGTAGGTGATATAAAGACACTGGACCGAGATTTTTGCCCTTTGCTCATCTCAAGTGAAACAAACTCCGTTACAAATGTAGCTCAGCGCATATCTGCAATAATTACAAATATCTTTCTTTACAATTTATAGGCGTAATCACTTGTAAAGATGTTTTTGGCACTGACCCTCTGTCGGAATTCTCCGAATGAATAAATTAGACTGTCAAATGAAAAACAACTAAAAGCATTAAACGTTTAATGGCATACAGTAAATAAGCTCAGCGACTCTTCAAACAGAGCCTTCTTTACAACCTCTTCCTTTCAAGCTGGATTTTAAATGGAGAGCTCACCCAAAACTCATTCTCATCCATGTGTAGTTTTAAACCTGAATGGCTTTCTTAATCAAAAACATGCGAGTTTCACATGAGCTTCACATGTGCAATAATGTTACAATCACAAGACAAATCATAAAAGCAAAAAATATGCTCAGAATTACATAAAAGTAAGTAAACGATGAGGCGCCATGGTGGCCTAGTGGGTAGCACATTCGCCTCACAGCAAGAAGGTCGCTGGTTCGAGCCTCGGCTGGGTCAGTTGGCATTTCTGTGTGGAGTTTGCATGTTCTCCCCGTGGTTGCGTGGGTTTCCTCCGGGTGCTCCGGTTTCCCCCACAATTCCAAAGACATGCGGTACAGGTGAATTGGGTAAGCTAAATTGTCCATAGTGACATGAGTGTGAATGAGTGTGTGTGGATGTTTCCCAGAGATGGGTTGTGGCTGGAAGGGCATCCGCTGCGTAAAAAATATGCTGGATAAGTTAGCGGATCATTCCGCTGTGGCGACCCCGGATTAATAAGGGGACTAAGCCGAAAAGAAAATGAATGAATGAATGAATGAGTAAACGATGACCAAATGTACATTTTGGGTTTTAAGCTTGGTAATTATATGTTCCCCAGTTTTTGATCCTATATTGAACTGAAGTCAGGCAGCAATACATAATTGAGGTAGTAAAGCTTAACCCAATGAGATACCGCAGGTGGTATTGCTAAGAGAGTCATTAATGAGCCACTCTCCAGTCCATGAACAGCAGAGTCGCCTCGCCATGGCAACCTTCTGGATCCCAGCCGACTACACATGTCAGACTCTGTGCCGCCAACATTCAGCATGTGGCACAAATGACAGGTAATTAAGACAAACAAACATACACACACACACACACACACTCAAGTGCCCCGAGAAAACACACATATTCTACATGCTGGCTCACCACTTATGTGACACGGAGTCATTAAACGCCTATCAGAGTGACTGGAACTGAACAAGCCTTTGTGTGTGTGTGTGTGTTATAAGCTTTAAATGGCACTCCACCTCTGACCCTGCTTTTCTTTGCAGATAAAACCGGCATCAGAGATAGCTGTCGCATCCATTTTTGTCATCCTCAGGGGTGAAGAGACACAACAGCAGTCGTTCGCTGGGGGGGTTCTGCGGGGTTGTTTGCATAAACAGTGCCTGATTAACTCTTATGATTATGATATTGCAAATGAGGCAAAATTCACTTTGGATAATAAAAGAATCCTAGCACATCCAGAAGCAGAACTATTACAAAACCCGAATGCCTTGCTCATAAACCCCTCTCGGAGATCATATCACCTATTGAAGCCTGTGGGGAAGACCCTGCATTAAACCGAACAAGCGCACGGTGAGAGGTAAAAGATGCAATTTGGGCTGCAACTTTGATGAACTTTGCAGTTTTAAAGCCTGGCCAAGTTCAGCAGGACGAGAGAAAATAAAAAAAAAGAGGAAGAATGAACAGAACAACACACACCACATCAATACACTAGCGGTCTACCTGGATCACTCCCAAAACCCAACACCGCAGGGAGACTTTTAAGCTCCCCCCGCCTCACCAAACCCTTTCTCTTTAAACTCCCCTCTTTGATCTTCCTCTCTCTAAAGTAAAGACACTCGCTGGATGCTCCACTGAGAGTTCCAGCATCCGCCCAAGCCTTCCCACTCCTCCAACATGCACCGTACTGACACTCCACATCCTTCACACCCAGGCCAAACTTTTCCCCGAGTCTGAGTAACGGCTTTCAAGGCCACACATTACTCCTGGTGGTGGCGTTTTAGGATGGCAGGGTTTGGATTGCTTCTGTTACCAGCACAGGAAATTTTTTTTTGGTTCATTTATTTACAACCTCTTTGTGATATCGATCTTCTTTGTTGGATGAGCAAACATTCCTAGCTTGCTTGTGAGCTGTTTGACCCTCAGCTCAAACAATTAACAGGCCATAATCCGATTGAAAAAAGGGGTACATTAAGACTTCTGTCCGCTCACTGTAATGCTCTGGGTACAGCAGAAGTGTTTGTCAGCTGAACCCTTTAAAGGAAAAGTGCACCTGAGATTTTAAGTTATTCATTCATTTTCTTTTCGGCTTAGTCCCTTTGTTAATCAGGGGTCGCCACAGCGGAATGAACCGCCAACTTATCCAGCATTTGTTTTACGCAGCGGATGCCCATCCAGCCACAACCCATCTCTGGGAAACATCCATGCATTCACAT
The DNA here is from genome assembly GCA_903798035.1 of Danio albolineatus. Taxonomy (NCBI): domain Eukaryota; kingdom Metazoa; phylum Chordata; class Actinopteri; order Cypriniformes; family Danionidae; genus Danio; species Danio albolineatus. The sequence continues at coordinate 6,106,143 of CAIGQQ010006052.1, read as the reverse complement.
TCACACACATACACTACGGACAATTTAGCTTACCCAATTCACCTGTACCGCATATCTTTGGACTGTGGGGGAAACCGGAGCACCCGGAGGAAACCCACGCGAACACGGGGAGAACATGCAAACTCCACACAGAAATGCCAACTGACCCAGCCGAGGCTCGAACCAGCGACCTTCTTGCTGTGAGGCGACAGCACTACCTACTGCGCCACTGTGTCGCCCAGATTTTAAGTTAATCACTATAAAAATTACCCAGCAGGCACAGGATGTAGACACTATGTCAGATTGACATTGTACCCTAACGTTGGGATGTTGCATTTTGTTTGGAAATAAAAATCGGGTTGACATCAGAACCCAATGTCAGGTTGATGTCAATGCCCAACGTACAACCTAAAAATGAACCAAATATGAATGTCTACAGTATATCAACGTCTTACAGCTTGACACTGTGTGGACGTTATGACTATGATGTCTATCAGACGTTGCATTTTGGTTGCCATACATGATAAATAAATGTCAATATATGACATCAATATAACATTGGTTGAAGATGTTGGCATTTTTGGTCACTTTTCAACACAACCTAAAATCAACCATTTATTAATGTCTTTTGGCGTTATTATTGGACATCAAAATAAAGTTGTCCTTAGATGCTGGCATAAATCTAAGCAATTATTAACCTCTTATGACATTCTGTGCTTGCTGGGCATGTTGCAATTATTTTGTTATTTAGTGAAGTTTATTTATAAACTAATTTCGAGAGGATCACGTGCTTATGATTGACCACGGCTGGTCTTGCATTGGCTAGCACATGATTCACCAATCGGATAATTCCTAACTCACTAAAAATAACCAGAATTCCTTACCTCAGTTATCTGTCTTGAAGAATCCCCCCTTCCACCTCTTCTACTCCTCCATTTTCCTTGACAGGGTGGCACGGTGGCCCAGTGGTTAGCACTGTTGCCTGACAGCAAGAATGTCACTGGTTCAAGTCCTTACCTGGCCAGTCAACATTTCTGTGCAGAGTTGCATGTTCTCCCTGTGCTTGTGTTGGTTTCCCCCGGGTTCTCAGATTTCCTCCCACATCCAAAGACATGCGACATGGGTGAATTGGCCAAACCAAACTGGCACCATAGATGAGCTCCTAGTGAGCTCCTCTTGAGACCTACCTGAGCTCAAACTCCCCTCTTACCTGCAAATGGGAGGGAGCCCCGTACTCGAGGATCTTATGAGCTAAGGGCTCTTTCCTGGGACAGTATGCCAAACAAGCTTTATAATCAATCATCAGCTAAGTTTGAACTCTTTAATTGCAATTTAAACTGCAGTTAAATTCATATAAAAAGTTGTAGAGCTGAGACATCCAGACTTAAAGACTCTCTAAATCCTTTCACTCAAAAAACATTAAAACCCTTAGGTTTTTAACTATTGAAATCCCCATGCTTTTATTTTGGCAGAATATTTTTGAAATGCTATAAACTTTTGAACTTTTCATCAGCTCATGGACCCCCTGCTGTTGCCTCCCTTTCACACTCTCGTTTGTGAAACTCTACAGTCTACAGGTATTACACTTGTAGTGCTGAGCATAATAATAATAAAAACAATCACAATAATGGCTGGTACGCTGGCGTTGTTGAAAAAAAAATCAATTGCATTTCTCAGTAAGCAAAACATGTTGCTAGGAAATAAAGCATACAACCTTATTTGGCACGTTATTTCGACAAAGTGAAAACGCACATATAGAGGAATTACTGCCTGCCATTTCACTAATGAGATAACAATGACTTGATGATAGCAAAGATATGTTCACATTTGCATTTCACATAAGGTGCTGATGAGAAAAGAACTTTTGGGACTTGCGTGGTATAATTTTCTTCGTAGTTTTTTTTTTTTAAGCAAATGATACATAAGCCATTCTAATTAGTTTACTTATATTATTAAACATTAGGAAAATCATTAGTTTGAGATTTAAAAGTTCAACACGTAAGAAAATGAGCAGCTTAAGCATTGTGAACACACTTCCTCTCTTTGTTTGAACGGATTTATAGTGTTTCACAGTTTCAAAAGGTTAAAAAAAAAAAGCTCTTCTCCCCTGACAGACAAAGCAGACAGTGAAAGTTAGGGTAGAGTGAATCTCATCAGCATGTTTTCACAGGGTGACTGCTTCCTTCCCATGAGCCTCAGCTTCTAAGCATTAGCACTGTGGCGCTCTCTGATGGTGCTGAGTGTCAGGAAGCCTCCTCCTCGCTTCTCATCTGGGAAAAAGCTTTATCTTGTCTCACTGTCCACCTTAATGCACATTGAGATGTCTTGGAATTCAATTATGGACACCTCTTAACCAGGTCCTAATCTCACCACCCTCATCGCACAAGGAATGATGGACAGTCTCGCACCTTGGCGTGCAAAAAAATTGGAAAAAATAGCCGCAAGATTAGGTTGGCATCTCAGTTTTGTTCTTTTTCTGAGAACAGAAGGATGTTTGGCTGAATTTCAGACCAATGTTGAAGTTTTAAGAGGTGAGAATTTATTCAATGCTGTGGGTATTGCCTATGGGTTAGGACTAAACTAAGCAAGGAGGTAGCAATCGGAACAGAGCGGCCGGCATGAATACAAGCCAGTAGAGGTATTTTCTTCCTCTGGCATAAAGAACAAACAGACATATATAACCCTGCATGACAGGTGACCTTTGTAGGCCGCAGCCAGAGCTCTGAGCCTGTCAACCTGTCTGAGAGTCATCTGAAAAGCTAGCATGAACGTCATGAGCCTGGCTTCCTCCTGCTGACGGCTGCCTCCATTAACGTCCTGGGGCCCGACATGCTCTTTGATTGGCAATTCCCTCATGTGAGCTCACTGGGATTGACTGCTGTGGCGTGGAGGAAGTAAAAAGGCACGGTGTGCGTTGCTGACCTCATATGCGCTTCACAGAGAGCAGAGCATGCTAACTAACACGCAGGTGGCTAATTGTAAAAGTCAGGGGTGTGTTGGAAACCGCACAGCTGGTAGTTCGATTGTTTTCAGAGGCGTGCAGGGAGGTAAATCGGTGGTCTTTCGGGCACCGCGGCATGAAGGGTCAGGTTTCTGACAAACGTGGTTGCATGTAATTAGCCGGTGTTTATTCCCTCACTGCGTCTGTCAATCAGACGGGCTCTCAAAATTCTGACGGAGATGTCAGCAAGGGAGTTGAACCCAGTGCTATTAACTAAAGTCAATAGAGCAGTGATCTGTGCACAGTATTCCTATCACTTGATAGGTGTGGATGCGTGCTCCCCACCCGCCCGGCCGCCTCCTGCCCGGCTTAATTTATCTGAGAGATAAGCAGGTGGATGAAGGGAGGAAGATGGCGTCAGACCGGGCGTCACTGACAGGCCTGGCAGAATGAGTGACACCACTAATAGCTCCGTCCCATTACCTCACCGCAAGCTGCTTCCTTTATCTCCGCCTAAAGGATTGTTTGTTTGCTTGTAGGATGATAATATTTACCAGGTCGTAACACGTCAGACATAACAAATGCATTTGTGCATTTTGAGAGGATTCTCAGTGATGGCTGTCGAATGGGGAGGTTATCTTGGAAAACAACTTACTAGAAATGCAGAGCGTATAGTTCTACAAAAACGTCTGTAAAGTCAACATTCGCAACTGATTTGACTTTTATAGTAAAATCTAACAAGAGTTTCAGGTCAGAATACTTTTACTGTTAAGGATATTAAAAAATGATCATTCCTATTTGATGGATTCATTTTTCAAAATACTTTTTAAAATAAATACAGTATTATTATTATTTTTTAATCAAACAATCACATCACGGGGCAGCACAGTGGCTCAATGGTTAGCACCAGGGCTTAAATTGTGACAGAACAAGCACCTCTGAAATCTGATCCGGCACCTCATTTTAATGATCCCCCTCCTCACATGCATGGCAGCCCCGCCCTGCTCTTCCCTTTCTTCCACGACTCCACAACCCTCTTCACTTTGTTACAAGACATCCATCCCTTCACTGGTAACATGCCGGATCCGTTACCCTGATCTGTTCTGGGACCTCGCAATTTACAAATTAAGCACTAGTTAGCACTGTCACCTCACAGACAGAAGGTCACTGGTTCAAGTCCCGGTTAGGCCAGTTACCATTTCTATGTGGATTTGTTCTCCCCATGTTGGGGTGGGTTTCCTTCGGGTGCTTCAGTTTCCCCCGCAGTCCAAAAACATGAGCTATGATTAAGATGAGTTTAACTGGCTGTAGTGTATGAGTGTGTGTGTGTGTGTGTGTGTGAATGTGAGCGTGTATGAGTGTTTCCCAGTACTGGGTTGTGGCTGGAAGGGCATCCACTGTATAAAACATATGTTGGAATAGTTGGCAGTTCATTTCTCTGTGTCAACCCCTCATAGATAAGGGACTAAGCGGAAGGAAAATTAATGAATGAATGAATCATATAAGCATATCATCAGCAGAATGAACCTCCAACTATTCCAGCATATGTTTTATGCAGTGAATGCCCTTGCAGATAATGCTGCAACCCAGTACTGGAAAACACCCACACACACACACTCACACTCATACACTACGGCCAATTTTGTTCACCCAATTCACCAACACGGAGAGAACATGCAAACTCCACACAGAAATGCCCAGTGGCCCAGTCTTGGCCTTGAAACAGAAACCTTCTTGTTGTGAGGTGACAGGGCTAACCACTGAGCCACCGTGCAACCTTGTTGTTAAAATGTTACATTTTAAAAGTGATTAACAGAATTGTTTTCAAGAGTTCACACTAAGCTGACGATTTATCATAAGCTTTTTTGGCATACTGTCCCAGGAGAGAGCCCTGAGCTTAAGTAGATCTCAAAAACTCCCCAGCTGAAGTAGCTAAGGTAAACTACTTTGAAAATGAAGGGAGCTAAACAAAGTGCCTGTGTTGCTTAGTCTATTACATATGGAGCATTTCTTTGGGTAGTGGGAGGAAACCGGAGAACCTTGGGGAAACCCACACGGACATGGGGAGAACATACAAACTCTGCACAAAAACACCCGCTGACCCTTCGAGGACCAGGGCGGGACGTGTTCTTGCTGTGAGGCTAACAGTGCTAACCACCGGGCCGCCGGGCCGCTCAATCTACAGTATGAGAAAAGGAGGAGAAGGGGGAGGAATGAAGGTTTCTTCCACACAAAGATAAATGTGGAATAAAGATTATGGTTGTTTATAGTAACTTAGGAATCATATGATTTGATCCTCTCAAAATTAGTATATGAATGAAAATTGTGTTTACTTTCAAATGCATCAAATGAAAGCATCACATTTGTTCAGTGGTAGTATATAACAACATTAAGACAGAGTATTTGATCATAAAATAAAAAAATACTCTGATACAGACAAAATATTCTGACATCATTGATTGATTGACTGAGAAATTAACTTAAATGTAGGTATTGTACTTCAGCTGAAAATAAATGCTTTAGGGTTATTACACTTTGATTAAGATTATAATGGTTTGATTATTACAGAAATGTCTATTAAGAAAGTGAATAAGTCAGTTTGACTGCTGACTTTTAAAATAATTTCAAAAACCTGATTAAACGTTAACACTGTGCTGTCCACAAAGCAGAGCTAAATAAAGCAAATATTCCTCTTAAAACACAACTAAAGATTGTAAAACTGTTGATATAATTAACTTCCAGAAATCTAACAAGATGTAAGGAATGGAGCGGATTATCCTCTGTTCTCTCTGGTCTCCTTCATGCTGTGGTAAAATGTGCTCTGTGGGTTCCAGGTGCTGAGCTATGTAGACTGAGGGATATATCGCTTTAATTGGGGACTTACTGATCTTGCAAGACAATTCAGTGCCAGACGTTATCGTCAATGTTTCTGCCACTTTTCTGCTGCGCAATCACAAAAATGATATCGGGGACAGCAGGTGATCCATAAAAGCCATTTTAAATCCTTGTTAATTATTCCTTTAGATGTCCAATGAATAAAACAGATAAAACCGGGATCAAGATTTATCTATCCACCCAGTCAGCGGGGGGTTACTGAACTCTGAAGCCTACAACTACAGTGATTTAAAACGGGAACTTGTTTGCTACTTTGGGCGCTTCGTTTGTAGGTGTAGTGTAAAATGTTTGTTTTCATACTTGCAACTTTTAATCAGCTGGCTGGCATTTTCAAGAAGCTAATGTGAGAGCGGGACAAATTAAGCTACAATAGCAAGCAAGAGGGAAAAAAGCATGAACTGTATCTGCACTTGTGAATTTATGTTCACTGAATTACATAAAGCAATAGCATAAGGTTATGTAGAAATAATATGTAACAATGACAACAGTTCTTTAGTTTTTTATGCAACAAAATGTAACAAATAGGGAAATAAACTATCATTAAAACTAAATGCAAATGCAGCACAGAACTTGCTGTAGCTCTCAAGGGAGGTTGTTTTTTAATATTATTATTTTCAAATCATCCTCTATGTCAATTTACACATTTTCCTTTACTAAGGATCAGCAAAACACATTTTCTAGATTGATTAGTCAGTATGTTGTCTAAATGATTAGTTGACAAGTCGGACTTAAGGAAGCTCTAATTAGGCTGATGTAGGTTCATGTGCGAGCAGATGCGTTTCTTATGGGGTGTTCACACTGAACATGTTGTTGCATTGAAAAAAACAGCTGAATGGACAGCAACAGAATGGATGTTTACTCAACTCTCAACTCATCAAGAAAGACAAGGGAATTCAAACAGACTACGCACATTCTAACAAGGGGTCTTTGTTTGTTTAGTTTAGCTTTTTTTCTAACACAAAACTATATATTCATCACCAAAAGCAAGATAACGCTGAAGCATAACCTCTCAGGTCAGGTCAGGTCAGAACAGAACAGCCCACTGAAATGGACTGCTGACAACACATTGAAACACATTCTGAGGAGGTGCACTGCAGTCAAACTGACAATAAAATATAAAATTATAATAATAATTTCCTAACACATCATTTGCACAGAGAGTAATTCTATGACTGATTGATTGATTGATTGATTGATTGATTGATTGATTGATTGATTGATTGATTGATTGATTGATTGATTACGAGCAATAATTAACAGGTGGATGGCCAAATGTTATTGCTCATTAATGACCGTGTGAGCTTAGCAAGCTAGATAAAAAAAGAACACACTGTGTTTCGGTGTCTCACACTCTGCGTTGCTATATGACTGTCTGACCTTCTTTGCAAAGAATAAAACTTTAAAAGACACTTTGGGTAAGAATTATTCTTCTTGACCACTGAGAGAGCCTCCTTAAAGAAAAAAGCCACTACAATTTTACTACATAAAACTTTTCATGTAATGTCTACGTATACATGTTAAATAATAAGAAAAATGCATGTTCAAAGTTACAGCATATTATAAAACATGCAACAATCGATTTAGTTTAAATTAATCTTTATACACAGAACTAATAATGTGAGAGCATGTGTTTGACCATGGACAGAAAATAAGTGAAGACAACTAAACTACAGTATTTTTTAGTATACAGAAATTTATTAAACTAATTTCCATGACTTTTCCAAAACTTTGTGTTTTTTTCAGTTTTTCCAAAAATTTTCCAGGCCTGGAAAATGTCATGTCAAAATTCCATGACTTTTTCCATGAGGTTTTTCATGACTGTATGAACCCTGGTAATACCTGTGCTTGAACGACCTGATCTAATCCTGTTTATACGAAATAAGCCTGCTCCCGAGCAGATTTCAGCCACCAGAACTGTTGCTATGACAGCAACTCTTGGATGAGTTTTGAAGAACAAAACGATCCTGGATCGTGTCAAATCATCAATTACCACATCCAGCTAATTGAGTAATCCATGGGCCCCAGATTGTGACAGATAACACTATTTTCAAGTTTTTCTTTTATTATTTCAGCAAATTGAATTGTAAAAATTTTTTTTTTTTATTTATGTTTTAATTATATACAAAAATTATTTGTACTCTCTCATTCACTGCACTCTAAGTTTACCCAACCATGACAACTTCTGCTACTGAGAAACCCAGGAATCTGAAAAGGGTCCAAATTTTTTTTTTTTTAATCATGTTAAAAAAAAAATTATGCACAGTCTGTAAAAATAAGATGTCATTGTAGTTTGACAAGGAATCCTTCAACAGGGGAAAGCGAAACTGCAGCAGTGCATAATACATCATATCACGAGCAAGATGAACAATCAATGCATTAATCAAACTCACTCAGAATGCTGACAATTTCTGACACCGCTTTATATGCATCTTGGTTTAATTTATGTCACTCTGTTTGGGCAGAGAAAAAAAGAAAAAAGTGTGAAACCTCTCACTAAATTTGTCTTGTCTACTAAACTTTGTCTACAAAAAGCGACAGATTAGATGATTAGGTGGATAGGGAAGATGTCGTACGACTTCCATTTTGCAAACACATAGGAAATTTATTGTTAGAGACACCAGGTAAAAGGTGGACACTGTCTTTTGTTTTTATTTAATCTACAGTTGAGTATAGAACAATATAGCGCACATTGCTGAAGACTTCTTTTTTTTATTTGCATGTGTTTCTAGTGAGGTAAGGGGTTATTCATGAGTTAGAATTGTTTTGTTTTGTTCCTTTCTTTTGTTTGGCCTTACTATCGTCGCCTTACTCCTAAGTTGAACTTTTTTTTTTTTGATAATTTCTGTTTGAATACACAAACTTTCTGTTTTAATTGTAATTATTTCTTTGTTGTATGTACAGAATATATATTTGGACATTTCTATGATTTTCACTTTTGTTCATTAAATCACTTTTGTTGGCATTTTCGTTGTCCATGTCTTTTGCTTACACCATCACATGGTAAAATTGCCACTCCTTCAAATGTTATTCCTTTTACCCTAGATGAACATCAAAGAGGTTGAAACAATTACGTTACATTACATTAACTCTTGTTAATGTTCATTTGCATAAAGTGAAATTTCTCACCTCCATTCATTCATTAATTTTCCTTTGGCTTAGTCCGTCTTCATCAGGATTCGCCACAGTGAAATGAACCAACAACTTATCCAGTATATGTTTTACACAACTGATGCCCTTCTAGCTGCAACCCAGTACTGGAAAAACACCCATACACACTCATTCACAGACATACACTACGGCCAATTTAGTTTATTCAATTTACAACTAGTGCATTTCTTTGGACTTGGGGGGAAAACCGGAGCACCCGGAGGGAACCCACGCAAACACATGGAGAACATGCAAACTCCACATAAAAATGCCAACTGACGCAGCCGAGACTTGAACCAGCGACCTTCTTACTATGAGGCAACAGTGCTAACAACTGAGCCACTGTGTCACTCTCACCTCTATGTCAGCAAGTATTAATGTAACTTATCGCCAGCTCTTTTTGAAAATCATCACACAATAAAGTTGACACAATATTGTTAGCTGGAGTGGTGCTTCTCTGAAGAGAAAAGGTAAAGGAGAAGAAGAAGATCATGAAAATAAAGAAGAAAAGTGCAGAGGAACATTAAAAGATGAAAGAGGATATCGGCATCAAAGAAGAGAAGGAGAAAGTGGAGGAGGAAACATAATGGAAGGAGAATGAGGAGAGACAGATAAAGACGGAGGAGGAAAAAGTGGATCAAAACTAAAGGATTGAGGAGAATGAGAAGAAAAGAGAAAGAGGAGGAGACGAAAGAGAATATGGAAAAGTAGAGAATGAAGAGAGGAGGCAGAGATGGAGGAGGAGGAAAGAGTGGAAGGAGACTAACAGGAGAACAATACATGAGAGAGAAGTAGAGATAAGTTGAAGGAGAAAAGTGAAAGGCAAGAAAATAAGTAGGATCTAAAAGAGATGGAGATGAAGAAATGGAAAAGAAGAAGGCTGAGGAGCAGGAGGAGGAAATGGAAAAGGAGAAAAGGTGGAGACAATGGAAAAGAAGAATGAAAAGAAGGTGAAGTAGTAGTAGATGGAAGGAAAGGAGGAAGAGTTATTTAGATGCAAAGTTCCCCTGTCCGCTCAGTCCTTTCACAGACTGTCCTCTTGTGCTGTGCTCAGATGAACATGACTTCTGTGAAGATTCAAAAAATAAGGAGCCACTAATGCCACGGCCTCCATCCACTTTACTGGACAGCCACTGACGCTGAATGAATAATTAACAGCGTTGAAAGAGTTAAAACAGCACTTACATCACAGGCAATTCCCACTTATAGCAGCTCTCATTGGGTATTCATGCCAGATCAGCAAAGCACACATGACTGGTGCCTTCCACATTAGTGTATTTCACAAAAAAATGACACAGACTTAAGGAGCAGAGAGCGGGAAGTGCTGAGGTGGCAGCACACTTCTTTACTCTGATTCACCGCAGAAGAAAAATGCTTTCAAATGAGACTAAATATACACGGCTGCACAGGAGTCTGTGTGCTGTGTGGGACTGGATGTCAAAGCCCCATACCCGAGCTGTCTTCTCCAGTGCGCTTCATTCCAGCGTGCTCTTATGACATTTTGCTCTGGGCAATTAAAAGGCGAAAACATTGTAAATATGTATTGAAAATGTGCTGTGCAAGCAGCTTCGCCGTGTCCGTGTAACACATTGTGATTCAAAGAGTATCACAGCTTGCTCTCGCAACTACGACACAAATTGCTCATCAGACTGCAAAATCAAGTGCCTTAATTTCTGAAATCGCAAAGGAGAGAAAGCACAACATAAAAGTGCTGGAGGGTACATGCAGAGAGGAGGGAGAAAGCCATAGGAAACCTTAAAATATAGTTAAAGAATAAAAAAGGAGCAAAAGAGCGAGAGAAGAGGGGAAAGCTGTTCTGTGCCAAAGCAAGACCATGAGCCAAGCTGAAAATGTAGCATTTGATCATTTTAAATCTCAGACATGGAACATAAATACATAATAAACAGAAATTAGCAGAGGCGAGCAAAGTACCAAGCATTTTATCTGCTTCGACACCGCCACAGAAACAAGCACAGCAAGCTAGATTCATTCATATTGATACAGACTGGGGAACATTTGGTAACACATCTCTAAAATCTCAAACTGTGGTGGAGGGTGGATAAAAGACACACACACATATATTGTATTATCATATCCTGTGGCCATATTCCAGGATGAGAATGCCATGATTCATGAGGCTCAGTCTGTGAAAGTAGGCTTCATTTTTATAACATTGGACATAATTTTTACCACATTTGGCCTGAGGCCAATTGAATGTCTGGGAATAATGAAGTAGATCTTCAAGTCTGGTTATGTCAGTTTGCGTTTTTGATGATGTTGTGAATTATTAAATGCCAAAAAAAAAAAAAAAATTCTATTAATGACCATTAATATAATTACTTTCTATAAATCTATAATATTAATTTCCATTATCTTTGGTTCATCCAAAACTAAGCATACTTTTAAATATAGTAAAACCTAAAGTTATCATAAACACGATTTCTAAATGACTTTGGAATGAACAATGAAATTGTAATGAGTATAAGTGTTTTTGTATGGACCAATTCTCCTTACAAATCCCACAAATATGATTTTTTTAATCTCTTTTTGTAAATATATTCATTTTTAAAATGTCTAGAGTAAAACTTGAAAACCCTCATCCTATCAGATTCAGTTGAACCTCAAGCCAGTCGGAAAAAACAATGGTCAAGCTGCAACAAGCAACGGAGAAACTCTTAAGGACTATCATTAATAATCATTAATTATGGAGCCAGATCAGTCTCAAAAACAATAATTTTACAAAATAAAATTCATACATGCACAGCACAATTCACATTTACAAAATCCAACTTGTAAATTCAAATCACAATTTATAAATACAACACACATTTAGTGTATTCATAAATGATATATGTCAAAGCAATGAATTTGTGTATAGTATGAATAGTATGCATTGTGTTTGAATTGAATTTGTGTATTTTTGATACTTGTTTTAAATCTACGAACTTGATTTGTGTAATTTTGAAATGTGTTTTGAATTTACAAATCGGATTTGTTTATTTTTTAATTTTTTTTCTTTCTTTTTTTTACGAATTGGAATTGTGTATTTACGAATCGCAGATTCGAAATTCAAATTCAAAGCACAGTCCGTAAATTCAATTCATTAATTCAAAACATTGAATTAATGAATTGAATTTACGGACTGTGCTTTGAATTTATGAACTGAAATTTGTGTATTTTTGAATCGTGTTTTGTAATTACAAATTGGATTTGTGTATTTACAAATTGCGTTTTGAATTTCCAAACTGGATCTGTGTATTTTTAAATCATGCTTTGAATTTACAAATTGGATTTGTGTATTTTACGAATTGTGCTTTGAACTTATGAATTAATTTTTGTAATTGTGCTATAGATGTATGTAATTGTATTTTGGAAATGTATTATTTTTGACACTGATCTGGCTTCATATTATTGGCTAAATTACACAACTGCCAAAAGCCAATCCTAAAGAACATGTTTGAATAGGTGGCACCAAAATAAAACCACTAGAATGCTACTGCTCAGAAATATCAAGAATTGCACTTACTATTGTTCACACCTGCGAGTTACATCAGCGAGCAGCAGGAAGCTAGGATTGATGAATTAGTGTACGGATTTCTCTGTTTTACTGCTCAGAGGCACTGCTGCAGGAAATTGCTACTCCCAAATTACAGCAGCACCAAATTGCCAAGCAAGCATGGCACCACACACTGTGCGCTCACCCTCACCTGCCATGCACCAGTCCGCTTTATTTGAGGGGTGTCACTGTACACCTTACGCCTCGCCCCAGTGTTTATGATTGGATTGTCACACGCCATACTAACGAGCATACAGCTCATGCATGTATACAGCCCCCCGGTACCTCACCGCCAACCTGACACTTATGACAATGGTCCGTCAGAGCAAAGCCAGTAGGAGAGCAGGATGCAATGATGGTAGGTATGGGGTAAGTTTTGTGACAGAAAAGGAAGGTAAACAGGGCCGCAGGGAAATGTACTTAACTTTAGAGTACCTTCAAGAAAAATTAATTAGTAGCATGCAGTCCCAATATTTCCTAAAAGGTCTTAATGTATCACAATGTACAGTAGGAGCTGGTTGTGCGAAAAACTATTGACATGTGAAGGGTAAAGTGAAGTGGAGGGAGGTGGAAGGGGGACCGTCGAGACTTCCTCAGAGCTTCAGTATGCTTTGACGCCTCATCTCTTAATTAAAACATTACCGCAAAAAAGTCATGTACATTCATATAAAGTGTAATAATTAATTAGCCTTCTGTGCCGTGTTGTGGGCAAAGCCAGTTCATCGGTATTGCTATCTTTTGCTGCTCGCAGTGACAAGTATGCAGCAGTTGCTGAGCTAGAATAAATGAGATATTTCAGGCCTTGCGTGAGGGAGACACAGGCAGGCGGTGCGGGAGATGGAGCCGATACATCTTTGTGCAAATAATCTCTAAAGACCACAGTAATTGAATTTCCACAACTTTCTTGTTTGCGCCACAACAAAGGAAATTAGATAAAACAAAAGAAAGAGAAGCCAATATGGCACAAAAAAAGGAAGGCGGTAAATAAATGTATTAGCAAAAGCTTTCACATTCAAATGCCGAACGAAGCAAACACATTACCTAAACACAAAGCATTCAGTCCCTGATGTGCCGACTTCACCTAAATGAACAGGCCATTTCTCATCTCCTTTGTTTAATTCTTTAAGCTCTGCTGATGAGTCCATGAGAGCACGCTGCAGCTACTTATCCTGGTGGTGAAACAAGACCTGTGTGACTGATCTGGGGTCAGAGAAACTGAGTCAGAGCTGCTCTGGGATGCGAGAACATGTTTTCTAGGGCTTTATTGCTGCCCTCGTTTATGAAACTAATTGCTCTGAGAAGTTTGAGGACAAAAACAGAAGGTACTCACAGAACGTAGACAGCATATTGTGTATTTTTGTAGCCACAGCTTTATGTTATTTCTAGTATTTTGACCGGATTATGTTTTTTAAAGGCCAAAACACATTTTTTGAGCTGTTGACAGTCATATCTGTGTCCCACGCTGCTATAAACACTATTATGACACGTATATTTTGCTAAAAAATGAAAATTTTGAAAATGGTTGTTTTTGAGTTGTTTCGAGCAAATTCGTTCTTCTGGTTTGAAACGAATTTTTGAAGCTGCGTCACGCCGATGAGATCCATGCGTGTATTCCAGCGGAGAGTGGATGTCTGTACCGACCAGTGCATCGTGACGTCTTTGAGTGTGCGGCATTGATTCATGAGATAGACTTGGTTCAAACCAATCAGTGCACTCTATTGTGAATGCTGTGCAACTTCATTAATATGCATGACAGCTTCGAAGATTGTTTACCTGCAACAGTGTTCAGACGGCAGAGAGACGCCACACTGTGTTGCCAAGACAAGTGGAAGAAGAAGAATTGTTTGCAGACACAGGTCGACAGTGTTATAAATCTGCTCCAACGAAAGTTTTGCTTTAATTTCCTCACTATGAGAGCGCAACTGGACTCACGGTGGATTACAGTGCACGCGACATTGTGTTTGTAAGAAACATTTTTACCCGAGAGCTTTCCGCATCTGGAAATGGTGAAATCCTGATTTGCCGCTCATCTCCTTTTCAAAAAACAACCGTGGTCCAGTTGGTGTTGATTTTCCTGTGTCTACAGATTTGGTAAGTGAGAGATCAGTGGTCTTTGTTTGTTTATTCAGATGGCAAAGTTAGTTCGTATCATCAGCAGTACTCTTTCAGTGTTTAAAGACAAACCTTAGTGAAAATGATTTGAACTGTTACTGAGTTTACACTACGTTAATATCACTACAATATTATAGACTGAAAGATGCTGCTCTCTGAGTGTAAACATATAAACACCCTAATCAAACGATTACCGTCGTGTAGAATTTTCGCCGCGTTTTGTAACAGGATAGTCTAAACACACACAGCTTTCTGACTGTGGAAGTTTTTTTTTTTTTTCTAACATACGCTGTGTGGTATCAAATACTCCTTTGATATACTTAAATCTGCACTCCTCCAGCAGTTACTCACATTTAATATTTCGTTTGTCACGAGGGACACGCAGGAAATCTTCCTGACTAAACGTGAAAGTGCCAAACTGCAGTTAAAGTCGACAAATTAATAATTTGCCAAATAATTCGATTACTGATGTCAATGTAAACAGTCACTGTCTTTCTACCCCTGCGTCTGTGTTTGTGTGTTGCCTGTTTGAAAATCAGCACGTGCCCAAATGGAAACTCCCATTTTTATGAAAAACCTTCCCTCTTTCCCTCCCCTGACACTCCCACCTAAACAGAGTTGGACACACCCACTTTCCTGAGCTTTTCCAGACTGTAGGTGTGAAAACACCCTGCTGAGACAGGGGGAGGTCGTGGCCCTTTAAAAGTCAAGGGCACATTCATTTAATTCAATCTAATGTGTCCTTAATGAAAAGCATTCATTTCTTTCAATCAATAAATCATAAAATGTTCTGAAAATAATAAAACAATAAT
>CAIGQQ010006052.1:6046903-6081202 GCA_903798035.1 Danio albolineatus | reverse complement strand
CACACACACACACACACACACACACACACACACACACACACACACACGGAGTGATCATGCTCTCCGCCTGGCCGGCCTCAGGAGCACAGGAAGGCGGTCCAGGCCAGGAAAGCCAGAAGTGGGGAGGATTCTCCCTTTGCCAGGGCCCTGAGGCTGAAAGTGATATGTTCGTGTTTGTGGGTTGTTCTTTAACGAAATGCTTAAAATGGGCAAATGAGAGCGGTGCTTATCCAGCAAAATTGCTGCTAGATGGAGCAGAAAGTGCACAAATGTTCTATGACACTCCCGTAATGAGGTTTCATATTGATCCTACTGCACTGAGCAGAACTGCTGGCTCTTCTCTCTCTTCTATTTTAACCCACGCTGTTCGCTTTAGGCTGCCATTTATTTGGCTAGACTCGCTGGTCCTTGAGGGCCTCTCATGCACAGACAGGTGGCCCAGCTGAGCATATCACTCCAAAACATCATCAGCTATTCAGAAACTCCATTATTTAGCTGGTTGGAACAAGTGCAAAGGAGACGTATGGACTATATTTGGAGGGCAGGAAGAAATCATGTCAAAAATGCATGCTGGAAGATCAGTTTCCGTACACTATGTGTAATGCAAGGATATATTATGGAAATGTGACTTTCTACAAGACCTCTATAAGCCCAGTCACTAACTGACATTTGAAATGAATTCATAATGCAATAATACCTGACTGTTTTACATAAAATATGCCTGATAGCTACACCAGGTGCCTCCGCTAAAATATATTGCAAGGATCCTAAACCTCGGGCAAAGAAACAAAGAGACTTTATTGGATAAACAGTAACTGATGGTTTATCCCGAGCTACATAAATAAAACTCATATTTATATACACGTTAGTAAATCATGAGTTCGGATTGCTGCTGAATATTCTAAGACTGAGGTCAAAATGATGTCCTAAATCTCTAAATAAAAATCTCAAAAGAGCATACATAGCTGAAGAAAAAATATACAATCACCTGACTTGAATCCAGTATAGAATACAAAATAAAGATCAGTTTGAATAGACGAAACCCACAGAACCATCAAGATTTTTACACGCCGATGATTTTTATTTTATTTATTTTTTTAACAAAATCTGGTTCAAGCTCCTTTGGAAATATTATTCCCAGGAAAAAAACATATGTGTTGCATATGTGTTGAAGGTTTTGACTATTAGACTAAGTTTAGGCTTTCTTTGGTGATGGCAGCTTAAAGACAACTCTCATATGTACAATGAAGTTGCATGCATGCAGTGTGATTTTTTCACAGACTTCAACAGAGTGTAAAAATCTTAATGGCTCTGTGGGTTTCGTTCATCCAAACTGATCTTTATTTTGTATTCTCTATTGAATTCGAGTCAATTTATTGGCTGAAATCTTCTTTTTCTGAAACCATTTGAGAGTTTCCTTGACTGTGTTTTAGATCATTGCCTTGCTGAAATGTCCACTATGGTTTCATCTTTATCATCCTGGTAATGCAGATGTTGGACTGAAGCAGCTAATATTATTTTACATTAACAAATGGCAGAGGGTTGCTTAATAACTACTGAAAGATTTCAGTCTGGGCTTTCACTGCCTATATACATCTCCCTTTTTTCATGTGTTTACTACTTTTTTCCTGTGCCATTTCATTTTATTACACATAACTTTACTAATTAAAAAAAAGCTGTATAATAACAAGGAATCAACGTAGTAAAAGCACTAGAAGACTCAATGAAACTAAAAATAGAAAGTAAAAAACACAGCAAGGAAGTCGCTTTTTGCATCAAAGTGTGAGCATTTGGATATTCTTTCTGGTAACAGAACTGAGAGCTCATGTAAACTTGATGTGATGCAACAATGGAGATACAACAACAGCAAATATTTCAGAAATAAATCTAAATCTTAACAACAGTCCAAAGACAAATTTTACAAGGGTGAAAAATAAATAAAATAAAATAAAATAAAATAAAATAAAATAAAATAAAATAAAATAAAATAAAATAAAATAAAATAAAATAAAATACATTCATTTTCTTTTCGGCTTAGTCCCTTTATTAATCCGAGGTCGCCACAGCGGAATGAACCGCCAACTTATCCAGCATGTGTTTTACGCAGCGGATGCCCTTCCAGCCACAACCCATCTCTGGGAAACACATCCATATATTCTCATTCACGCACATACACTACGGACAATTTAGTGTGACAATTTAGCATGTCTTTGGACTGTGGGGGAAACCGGAGCACCCGGAGGAAACCCACGCAACCACGGGGAGAACATGCAAACTCCACACAGAAATGCCAACTGGCCCAGCCGGGGATCGAACCAGCGACCTTCTTGCTGTGAGGCGAACGTGCTACCCACTAGGCCACCGTGGTGCCTTAAATTAAATTAAATTAAATTAAATTAAATTAAATTAAATTAAATTAAATTAAATTAAATTAAATTAAATTAAATTAAATTAAAAATGCATTTATTCAAAGAAGTTAAAGAAGAAGAACAGATCTTCAGCTTGAGAGAGACAAAAGGGTATCCAGGCGTTTCTCTACAAGGTTTCAAAGGTCACGATGCCGTCCCATTTATCATCTCTACATTATTCAAGTGTGAATGTGGCACTCAAATGTGGCATCAGTGGGCCGAGTGAAGCAGAGCGGCGATTCAGACGTCCTTCCAGCTTCCCTCCCTGCGATTAAGCTCTCACATATCTGTTCATGCTGAAAGGCAAACATGACCCATAAAGCCCATTCGTTCTGCGTTTCCTAGTTTGTGGTATCCCAAACCATCCATCAATCCATAGGTCAATGTGACAACACTGTGCCATTTAGTAAGCAGCACAGAGTCTAAAAACCAGAAAAAAAGCAGAGCGAGTCATTTTTCAAATTCTACAGGTGCAGTAACACCCCTCCCACAAGCCAAAGTCATATTAAAACAGCAATAAAGTAAACAGAAATTTGGTTCAATGGGGCTATCGAGGGAGGTAGTTCATCTAGTTTTTTTTTAAATGGGTAGAGACTCATAAATCGCATTACAAGCAAGGAGCGATTGGAAACATGCACTCTGGAATACTTCAAGGACTCGTTTGTGCAGCATGGCAGCATTTAATTTGGCATATTAACACCAAAGGATCTGTTGAAACCGAAAAACAGGTTGTTCCAGAATTTACACTGGAGGTTCCTGACAAAAATGAAGGCAGAAGTCCATCAAACACTATATTAGGCACTTACACACACCCTATTGTTTTTCAATGTATTTAAATGAAACTGCAAGACAGAAACGATGACAAAGACGCTTCAACATGAAGTGTGTTTGGCTATATATTTGAGCTTATTAAATCAAAGCTAGACTGGGGATTTAGAGAGTAAAATAATGAAGCATTTAGAAAGTGATATGTGCTTCACTGGGCCTTACCTGATCTGTGCCACCAGGGGAGTACCAATCTGCGACATATTAGGAGAGCTGTATTAATCCTAGCCTGTCTCAAAGCTAGCTTCAAATCAGGGGGAGTCCTTTGTGACTCCTCCGTTTCCTTTCCTCCCCTTCATCGCAATGCATATCCTTTTTAATTTCATCTGAGAGGCGTCTGTGGCTGTCATTGATTTGGTGCGAAACTTCGCTGGCTGCGCTGTGCGGTGCGGCACAGTTCCTCTCCAGGCACTGTGAGCGGTTTTAATTAGAGCACTCTGGGTAAGCACCATGGGGCTCTCCACCTTCCACATAGCAGCCATGGCAACCCTCTCTCCAAGCCCAAATGTGCTTTTAATTGAGTGACATCTAATCAGGCCTTGAAATACAACACCGAAGCTAACAAAGTGGGCCAAGCAAAGGAAAAAGGCCTGCAAGCCAGCCAATGCTAGGACTGGTGTTTACGATGCGAACAGCTGGATTGTTTAAGTTCTTAAAAAGGCCAAAAGAAATATATATTGCTCACACATGATGACATGAAGCTTAGTGATGTTCTTCTACAGACAGAAGAAGACATGCTCTCAGACATTTTGATGTGTAGCAGCTCCCATAAGAAAAAGCTTCATGCACAATTCATGAAAGAGTTGTCTTCGCTGGAAATGAATACTTTATACATGCCTGCTTCTACTAATATTAACAGAGATAGATCTCTTTTGTCATTTGCGAACACCGGCAATGAATCGACACATTGTCAGACATTGGGTCTCCTGTCGGGCAGCCGTGAAGTGCCATGAGGGGAATCGTTCGGCTTATCTGGCCCTGAGGCATGACCACAGGGTAACATTTCCCCTCACTCTTATGCTCGGCCCTGAATCTCCTCTTCTTCCTGCACTTATTTGTATTCCGAGCCTCCACGGACCATCACATAATCTGCACTCCCTTTCTCCATCTTCACTTTCTTCTTCGCTTGCATTGCGATGGCCCCTTCTGTAAAATAAATTCAGGGGATGTTCCCCCCTCAGCGCAAAAACAAAGCGGGCGACCTTTGTGCACGAGTGTCATGTGCACAGCAGAAATAAATGAGATTTTAAAAGCCGCTCTGCACGCGCCAACTTGACGCACAGATACGGGGCAGATTGGATCTTATATAGGGCATTATTTTTAATACAGCCTCTAGTTTGGCTGCAGTTCATGTCCAATCTAAAGCCGCAAGAGAAGGAGATAATTGGTGCCATCCTACAAGGAGATGGCTAGATGTGCATGCATCACATATTTAGTTTAAGAAAAAAGAGAAAAAAAGGATGAAACGTAGGTTTTATGTTAAAGATAAACTTTGACTACAGAGCTTTAAGGAAAAAAATGTGTGAATGTATACACCTTTTATGCTGTATCATTCCAAACTTGTTCTGTTGGAATTAAGTTAACATATTAGTTTCCATAAATTTAAGTGAAATGAACATGAAAACAATTCGTTTTTCCCCAAAAAAACTCAACTCATTTTAAAGATTTTGTTGCTCATTTTAAATAAAAAGTTTGAACAAACAGCAAACGTCATTTTTTGAGAGATGGAGGGCAAAAGCAGATTTAGCAAAATCTCATTTCCTTTACTTACAAGAACCAAGGCAAAAGCTGCTTGGAGATTCTGCTAAACTTTGCCTGTTGTGCTCTACGATAAAACAAAACCATGCAAGTTTGGAACTGTGTGGGTGGGTAAACAACAACTAAATGTAAATTTTCAGATGATCTTTTTCTTCATAAGGCCACAGATTTCCCATTTAAACACCATTCTCTCACAAATTTAAGCATCCCTTGGCCTTTGCATATTTGTTTGTTCCAAAATATGCTGGATAATTTTATATTGTTTTCAGATAAATCCCGTTAATAGCTCATGCAGATCTACTTTGCTTACCCCAACAATCAGTGCAGAAAATGAAAAAAAAAAAAAAAAAGAAACCAATATAATGTCACTGGAGCGACCCAAACAACATGTCACAAGAGCTTTTTTTAACATGTTAGTTTTTATTCAGCCTACTCAACTTGACAGTTCTTAAGAAGACATCTTGTTACCAAAAGTTCTGGTAAACAAAACTCTGCATATCAACAAGATATTTCTGAATCTGATCTAGAAGAAAACGATATTGTAAGTGTTTACATGCAACCAAATTATCCAAACAACTGCTCTGAAAAGCCTTTATGTAAACACCTTAATTGATGATAGAGGTATAAATCATTTAGAGGACATGCAAAATTTGGATTGGACTGAAAACCCAAAATGTAAAGTACTGACAAATGATGCATGGGATGAAGCAAATGAAGCCATTGTTTCAGTAGAACAGTTAAAAATGTTGTGCTGTCGTCGACTAACAAATTTTCTAGAGGTTGTTAAGTGATATAATTAAGTGATCAATTGAATAATCAATTTTTTTATTAATAAGCCAAATAATCATGCATATAAAGCTTGTCACAGCACACCGGCAGAAGTAATGCTTGTGAGTGTCTAAGGAAAAACCCAGGCTGCATTAACATCTTAATAATTTATTTATTCATTTGTGCTTTCTTTGTTTATTGACTTAAGAAATGAAGTCGAAGACACTGACTCGTCATCTCTGGAAAAGTGGATGCGCCTGCAGGTTTCATGTGAATGACATAATCTGAGAATATTTGTTTTCCATTTGAACGTTCCTTTGAAAATATACATTTTGCTCTCTATAGATAGGCTAAATTTTTATATCTGTAAAGCAAAGTATACACAGTTTCTTTACTTCTTTCTTTCTTTCCTTCTTTCTTTCCTTTCTTTTCTTTTTGATGTGCTGCATACAACAGAAACACAACATTTGCTTTTATTTAACAATGCCCTTTTTTTAAGTTAATAGATTGAGTGGCCATATAAAGTTGCTATTTTCAAGCTCATGATTGGTTAACGTGACACGAATTTCCACTGAAGTTCAGATTTTCCAACTTGAGCGATTCACACGAAATATTACAGTCATCTAATGTGCAAAATGCTCGACTTGCACCATGTCATTCTTGCCGCCTTATTCACCCAAATCGTGGCGCAGGACACGGGTAGACTGGCTGAAGGTTCTATCCACCCACCGCGGCCATTCCGCTCTTCGTTTACCGATCGCCCCCCTACATGTTGCTGGATTAACATCCATGTTCCTCTTGGAGCAACATTTCAATCAACAGTCAGATTTCAGAAACAAGTTTATAGTTTACGTTATAGTTTAAGATACCTGATCATCAAGCTATTATTCTTAGCAATAATTTACAGCTAGGGGTATAAATTAGGTTTGGATTGCATTTTTGATAAAGAATGATGTTCCAGAATCAACTACATATGTTGACCCAGAAACATACACTACCGGTCAAAAGTTTGGGGTCAGTTTTTTTTTTTTCAGAAAATTATTCTGTTTATCAAGGCAGCATTTATTAAATGTAAAAAAAAAAAAAATTAAAAAGAATGTTAAATTGTTAAATATTTATTACAATTTTAAATAACTGCTTTTTTATTGTCTGCAGTTTCAAATGAAACTATTACTCCAGTCACTATTGCTTTTATTACTATTACCATTAATAATAATAATAATAACAATAATAATAATATAATAATAATAATGATGATGATGATGATGATGATGATGATAATAATAATAATAATTATTATTATTATTATTATTATTGTTATTATTATTATTATTATTATTATTATTATTATTATTATTATTATTATTATTATTATTATTATTAGGGGCGCCACGGTGGCGTAGTGAGTAGCACGTTCGCCTCACAGCAAGAAGGTCGCTGGTTCGATCTCCGGCTGGGCCAGTTGGCATTTCTGTGTGGAGTTTGCATGTTCTCTCCGTGGTTGCGTGGGTTTCCTCCGGGTGCTCCGGTTTCCCCCACAGTCCAAACACATGCGGTACAGGTGAATTGGGTAAGCTATAGTCCATAGTGTATGTGTGTGAATGAGAATGTATGGATGTGTTTCCCAGAAATGGGTTGTGGCTGGAAGGGCATCCGCTGCGTAAAACAAATGCTGGATAAGTGGACAGTTCATTCCACTGTGGCGACCCCGGATTAATAAAGGGTCTAAGCCGAAAAAAAAATGAATGAATTATTATTATTATTATTATTATTATTATTATTATTATTATTATTGTTATTATTATTATTAGAGTGATTTCTGAAGGATCATGTGACTATGAAGACTGGAGTAATGAAGCTGAAAATTCATCATTAAAATTACTGGAGTAAATGATTAAATTAAATAATAAACTATTTTTGAACAGTTATTTTATAGTGCAATAACATTTCACAATTTAACAACTTTTACTGTATTTTTGATTAAATAAATGCAGCCTTGTGAGCAGGATAAGCTTATTGTAAAACATTTCAAAATCGTACTGACCCCAAACTTTTGACCGGTAGTGTATGTCTAACATATGCCAAAATCAAAGCTCAATCAGATCGATCAAGGTGTTTACACGAAGACTTTCCAATCCAATTGAGCCATCAATCCAATCACTAGAGGATTATTCGGGTGCACATAAACACAGCTTAAACAGGTCTAGCCATTAATGCAAACTGCGATTGTGCCACATGTTCGGTGCTCCACCAGAAGAAGCAGCAAATCCAGAATCAATGCTTGACATCATTGCAGTCCTGACATATTATGATGGGAATTGCCTGTCTGCCGAGAGCGACCTCGTGCCCCATCTCTACACTTCCTCTCCCGGAACATCGGCTGACAAGCAGAGGAGACAGCGCTCTGTATTCAGCCAAACAAATGAGGGTCAAAAAAAGAAATCCCATCAACACGGGCCCGTTACCTCGCACAGCATGTGTGTGTGACAGTTCAGCATGCTGTGAAGGTGAAGCTTCATACAGCAGAGGAGATTGAGGCTCTGATAAGGCAGAGCGAGGATACGCTTGACCCTGGATACACTTCACGCTTTGGCTACGGGAACGGGCGGCAGTCACTACATGCAAGAGGACCCGTCTCATCAAGACAGGCAGACAGGCAGACAGAGATAGAGGAACACGTTCAGGGTCAGCTTGATGGGCACTTGTTAGTGCACCCTGGAGGGCATCTGTCGGCACACTCGGACCACTGACTGCTGTACATGATGGGGGAGGAGGTGATGTATTCCTCTCCTTTTTGAAAGAGATAAAAACAGGAATAAATAAAGCATGCATGACAGTGCTTATAGTGTTGCCGCGCACGTCCCTGTCTGTTATCTATTACAGTGCACAGACGAGAGGTGACGTTCTCTTTGCTTAGACAAGCAAGACTATAGCGCAGGGTGGCAACCTTCAAACTGGCCTCTCACTCAGGCTGCCAACTCGCCTCATGTCTAAATCGGGCCCTCACACACTCTCAAGCTGTGCATGTGCAAAGCAAACATACGATAAAAGCCCCAGGGTTTGTCTGGGGGAGTTACTATACATCAAATTTTAATTGCAGAATTACTACGAGATAACCAGAACAACGCTGGAGTTGTTGATATGAGCCATGTAACAGTGTAATTACTGGCTACTGATTGTGCTCAAGCAGCTATAAATGAATTATCCAGCCTTCTATTTACGTCAACTTATAGATTTAGGCACGGCCTGTTGTGGAAGACTGGGGAGTTAGAGAGACACACAAGAAACAAACAGGCCAATATGCTGAATTCACAAATCTCACAACAGCACACATTACTCTTCCTCTCTCTCTCTCTCTCTCTCTCTCTCCTCACACACACACACACACACACATAATGCACGCATTGAGAATTCAGAGAAACACATATTGAAAAAAAACTCAACAGAAAAGGAGGGATACATCATGGATCATCATAAGGAAAGTGTATGCATGAGCATGTGTGTGTCATCAAATAAAATGATTTTTAAAAAAAAGGAAAAAAAAAAAGAAAACATAATTGTAAATTTAGTAACAGAAAGCGAAAGGGGGGGTTAAATAATACACTTTAGGTACTCAGGTAATGCTGACCATGCTATAACTCTGTTTATATACTGGAAGCAAATCAAAACTGAATCAGCCTCATAATAAATCAATGAAGATATCTACAGTATTTACACTGAAAACATCAGTCAGGGGACGAACAGATTCCATTTTTTCAGTTTTGATGCTATACACAGCACAAGCAGAATTTTCACCAGTGGACTCCAAGAGAAAATATATTCTTTTTATATGTAGCACTATATAAATATTTATATATTTGATTTGATTCGATATAATTTGATTATATACAATATATAAATACTGTTGATGTCAGTTTGGTTTGGTGCCAGTCATTTTTTATAGAAATGGATAACTTTAATAAGAAAGCATTCATAAAAATGTGAATACTTCAGTATAATATGAGTATGTTTACATGGACACCAATAATCCAATTTTTATACTATATATTTAGACAATACTCAGAGATTTTTTATTAATTTAAGCTGATTAAGGTCATAATCAAACTAAACAGAAATCGGATTAAGACATGTTGAGTATGCAGTTTAGTCGCATTATTGAAGTGTTGTACAGGCATGTAAGCAACTTAATTAAACTATTACCACCATGTAGGACTTTCACCGCATATTAGAGAAGCTAGAGAAGGAGTTAGAGAAGGACCACAGACACCTGCATCGTGAAATGCGGAGGGCATTTCCATACGGCGTACGGTATCAAATTCTATTAAAGCTACCCTCTTCCAGCAGCTCCTCACATCCAATATCTCATTTGTCATGTGGGCATTCATGAAATTTTCTTGAATGAAAGTGAAAGAGCCAAACTGCAGTTAAAGTCGACAAATTAAAAATGAAACACCGGAATTTACATGAAACTCCGGAGGAAATGTGGATCGCGTGGTTACACAGTGACGTTAATCGAATTATGTGTTATCACATGTAAAACGAGATCATGACAGGAACATTCAAAAACCCATATAATTCATATAAACACCTTAATCATATTATTGTCTATTCAGATTAAGGCAAATAATTCGATTACTGATGTGCATGTAAATGTAGTCACTGATTAAAAATCTACTTGATTTATTTGCTTTCTTTTCAAATAAATTTGATTGTATATAAAAAGATTGATGAAAAATATATGATGCTTCAAATGTACCATGGTTTACATTCTTACTGTGTATTAATACAGCATTGCTGAACAGAGTGTGGTCAAAACGGTAAACAGAAAATAATACTTTCAGCAGTGAAGCATTAATAAAAGAGACTTAAGCATAGTGGGCAGCGCAGTGGCGCAGTGGGTAGCGCTGTCGCCTCACAGCAAGAAGGTTGCTGTTTTGAGCCACAGCTTGGCCAGTTGGCATTTCATGTTTGCATGTTCTCCCAGTGTCCACGTGGGTTTCCTCAAGGTGCTCCAGTTTCCCCAACAGTCCAAACACATGCGCTATAAGTGAATTGGTTAAACTTAATTGTCTGTAGTGTATGTGTGTGAATGAGAGTATATGGGTGTTTCCCATTGATGAGTTTCCAACTGGAAGGGCATCCGCTGCATAAAACATATGCTGGACAAGTTGGTGGTTTATTCCACTGTGACAACCTCTGATTAATAAAGGAACTAAGCCGAAAAAAAATGAATTAATGAATGAACTTTAGCATAATTATAAAAAAAAAAGTCTATTTAAAAAAATGTATGTTCTTTTGAATTTCCTTTTCAAACAATCCTGGGAAAACCATGAAAATAAAAGCACCAAATCAGAATGCTAGAATGAGTTAAAATGACTATGATGACTATAAAGACTGTAGAATTTATATATCTGTATATTAATATATTTTAAATTTCACATTATCACTGTACTCTTGATTAAATAAATGCGGCAGACGTGACTTAACCTATAATAAAACCATCCCAGTCCCAAGCTAGTGTATATTACTAATAATATTTTTCAATAATGGTTTGTATCTTTTCATATGGTCTGAGCGTTCAATTAATAAAGATAGAGGCAGCATAAGCAAAATTGTGCCGAATCCAAAACTCTGTGCACTCAGAGCCACTTCTATGAGGTGCCTAATGGACAAAAGTGAAGCGAACCACTGAAGAGATTGAAACTGATACTGCAGATTCACTCTCTCCCTCCCTCTCACACGTTTGCCACAGTTTCAATCATGATCCAATTATGATATCGCAATGCATTGCGATGTGTATCATATTGTGAGGTAGTAGGCGATACCTAGCGTAGCCTTGAGCTTTCAGCTGATTGGTCCGTGTTAAGTGAACATACTGAGGTGAGGCTTCAATGCTTTCATTGTGGCATGACAGTTTTGTGACACGCCGTCGGTTGCTTCCAGTCCATACACAGTGTACGTAATGCATTACATGAGACCCATATAAAGAAAAATGGAGGAATGGAGAAAGAAACAGAAAGGTGCATTAAAATAAATATGATATGGTTACCAAGAGTATGCAGGAGGTCAGGGGTCAAGGTCAACATAAACAGGAAAACTGGAAAACATGGCAGCAGCATAGATGTCTCTGTGGAAATAAATATAATAGTAAATCAGTGAATGAAACAGAAAAGAACACAATGAAGTGATTGTCCAAAGCTCCACTTAAGTAAACAACAGATTTGCTCTGTGTTTACCACAGGATCAAGTGCACTTCTCTTATTCCTAAAGTGCACTGTGCATCCTGTTTTGATCTCTCAGAAATTTCTCAGTGAAGCTTAGGTAGGACGACAAACTCCTTGTTGTTCTTTTTCATACTTGCCTGTGCTTTTATTAAATGAATACTCTCTGTAAAGTGAGCAGAAAATATGAGTGAGGTATTCCGAAAATTAGATCTTTGTAACATCCATCACTGAGGAAGGCGATTTGTGAGTTACACTTTTCTATATTTAAAACCACTCTAAAAGATTGGGTGATTTAAACTGTGCGAGGCTTGTGCTATAACATCTAACAAGCACACACATACACACACAAATGAACCACTAAAACATCTCTGAAGTGACATTTCAAGCCAGCAGTAATTAAAAGAACATGTACCCACCACCTATTGCAAAGAAATGCATACTGATCTGAAAACGATGGTGTGTGTTACCTACCGAGAGGGCCAACACCACATTAAGAGGTAATCAGAGGATCCCCAGAACAATGTGAAGAAAAAGAGACGCTTTAAGTGGAGTACCTTAGAGCTCCCTAGACTTTTACAATGTTCAGGTAAATGTTGCACTTGTCATTACAGAAATTGTGTTGAAATGATGTCAGGGTGTTGTGGGCATTGCTATGCAGTTAGGCTTTATGAGTAGTTCCTAAAGGGCCTGGACAATGAGGTTTATTAAAAGATTTCCTCATAATTCTCTATTGTAATATAGACATTAATATTTTAAAGGTTTAAAACAAAGGCTGTTGATTAATTTTAAATCTGTCATTACATAAATAATGTTTAGTACAACAATTATTATACAATAAACATCTGATTAAAATGATTAGGGCAGGTTTTTTATACCGTTTGTCACTAAATGCAATTTCATCAGTAACAAATAAACCTTGCTTGCTCGAGCTTTTAATAAAATATTTTAATTTCTGAACAATAAACCTTAAGTGATTATGCTAGCAAACCGCATAATCAACAAAATCAACTGAGCACAGTAACACTAACATAATTTAAGGATATAGGGTAGTTAAGTTATCACATTAGTCACAAGAAAGAGGACTAGTTTAACAAAACAAACATAAAACAGTCCCAATTAAACTTAATAAACATAAACTGCATGTACAAAAAACATTAATATTCTAAATAAATATCAAACAGTGGCTTCAGTGTCTGTTTGATACTCTGAACTCTAAATGTCTCTCCACAACAAGCTGCACAATTTAAATCATTGTTTATTTTTGTGGAAGAAATAGTGTGGCACATATAGACATGTCTATGAAAGCATGTAGACTGATTTTTCTTTGAAAGCTCCCAGACGTTTCGGCTGTTTACATAATCTCCCATGAGCTTCTCCTCTGTTTTACGACACATGAAACAAATGCTTATGCAATGTTTGAGATAATGTTGAAAAAGCCATTGTGCAGTGTAATGTTAATGTGTCGTGCGAAGAAAAGAGATCAATTTAAACTATTGTCTCAAATAACCAAATGTATATAATTTATAGTGGTTATATCATGATACTGTATTTTTCAAAACTTTACCAGTAATATTTTTTTCAATTTTATCTACTTAGTAAGAGAGGAAATACTTCAGTAGCTTGACATAGAAGGCTATATTTTACTGCTATGATGAGTAAATATTTTAGAAAAAATCCACACTATGCTGACTAATACATGTAATCTAGGAGTCACTCTTTTATATAACAGCAACATTCTCTGATAAAATCAACATGCATCTACACTAAAAAGTGGCAAAAAAGTTATTAATGTTGATGATGAACGATGGTCGTATTTATAATTACAAACAGTCAGTAAGTTTACTCAAAATTTTGTTTTGTACTTCATCAGGAGAGTCAAACTTCACCAGGCAACACTTGCGACATCTTCCAAATGAATAAAATCTAAGGTTGTTTCAAAAAGGTCACTAGGTTTGTCAGTATGTATATTCAATGGGAAGAAAATGGAAAAAGATGCTAAAGGGGTCAAAGTTATAGAGCAAAAGTTGAGCTTGTGTGTGCAGGAGCTGATTGCAGCAGGAGCGGGGGGGGATATTTGTGGAAAATCGATGTGGATCTTGTGGATGTGTTCTATCATCTCGTTCTACTAGTTCAGTTTCGTAATTTTCCCACTTAGTAACATACAGCTGTGCTCTCTGCCACAGTGCAACAGTGAAGAGAAAAGCCTTTCAGAGTCACGTTCTTATAAAAAAATTGTTTTTATAAGTAAAATAAAGTCCGGTATTCAGTATGAACAGGTGTTACCAATAGTCTATGCACTGTAAAAAATGTAATGACTTGGAGTGACTTATGTAATGTAATGACTTATTTTAATAAGTTAATCATGTTTCAACAATTTGTTTTAAGTTATACAAAGTTTAGCTTAATATTTTTAGTCAGTTTGATTGATGTAAGTTGATATGATTAAAAAAAGATAATTTGATTTAACTAAAAAATGTAAGGCAGCATGATGTACTACACTGTAAAAAGTGATTAGGTACCTAAAGTAAGCAAACCAATTGGCCTAAAAGTTGACTTTACTTAAAAACAATGCAAGTAACTTGGAACTGTTAAGTTGACTTAATTTAATTTGGATAATCATGCAAATTTTTGCTAACTTTTTAAAAAATGAAGTCAACAAATCACTTTTTACAGTGTAATATAGTCCAGTAGTTCCCAAAGTGGGAGTCGCAAGACGGGGGGTGGGGGTTGTTGCTTGGTGATTTTCTAAAATCTCATATATGTTATTAACTATTAGAATTATCACAGTTTATGCATAACCTACAAAAGATAAGAATATTATCCTCAAGTTTGACAGTTACATGCATTTTTTTCCCATTGGAGTGCAATTATTAGGCTAAATTAACAACACAGCAATAGTGTTCGTTGCAGCAGATTGATTAACTCGTGTACATTAAAAATAAAGACCATGACTGAACATGGAGCACAATCTCCAAGTGGCGGTCTCCAAAATTAAACCAAGAATTCTTATACAGTCTTGCGCTGTAAACATTGTGCCCACCAGTCTCATTAGATGAGGTTAATATTAATTTAAACAAATTATATTGACTATAAATATTATATGGTTGTTAGACTGCTGCACTTTTTTGTGTTGTCAACATGTTCGTTTTTATGTAGTTCCTATTGGTGTGTGTGCACCGTAGCATGCAAATGTTTATATGTTTACAACCCCCTCTGAGGATAGTGGTTAATGACAAGTCACTGGAATTGTTATTTTGGGGGTGGCAGGCTGAAAAGTTTGGGTCTTCAGTCTAAAATACACTTCATAATTAAACTATCATAATTATTTTAATTACCTCAGCAAGAATCAAACTACTATCACTCCTTATAAATTGCAATGATGATGCCTTTGAAAGACGTGTGTGATTTGATGATAAGAGAAACATCAAATCAAATTTACATTGACACGAAGAACTCATTTTCCCTCATCACCATCATCTCACTCTGATTGTCACTGTACATTTGTTAGGATTCTCCTTTCATTAAATTATCAAACCCAGATCAATCCTCGCCATGCTAAAGCGAAGGAACCGTATGTCAGATTAAAAATGCAACATTAACACTAAAACTTGAAACATCATTTTGAGACTTTCATCAGCAAAGGAATTAGAACGAGGTGAGCAAGAATTTCAGTGAATGAAGTTCAGCATGACGCACAAGATCAAGAAAAGCTAAAAAACATTAAAGCATATCAGAAGAAGCAGAGTGTCTCTAAAATTGTTTTCTCTAGAGTACATTTTTTCTATTTAAAAAAAATCTTCTCAATTTGAGGATTCAGCTTTATCCAGCCTGGGTCAACCGAATCCCAGACCTTTTCATCTTTCACTGGAAGAGGAACACCAACAACAACAACAAAAAAAAAAACTCAGTCTGAAGGCTTTTTTCTCCAGTACTCTGCTTCATTTAGGTCAGGTTTACACCAGAGCTCTGTCATTGCTTCAACGGTCAAAGACTACAGACAGCCGAAATGTGATCTGACCCAAAGAAACCGGAGCGCAGGAAAGGATGTGCGCGCGCAGCAGAGACAAAGCAATTCCAGCCCCATTAAACATGAGCTAATCATCAAAGACAAATTACACTTCAGTGGGATATGTAAATTCCAAATGAGATGCGAGTCATCAAAAGATATGCACAATTATATTTGGTAACTTCAAATGGAAGGAGTCTACTTTCAAACCTAGTTTTCCAGACAATGGCACAAGCCTCCCTTATTGTATTAATGGGCTTTCTGCGCATCAGCCATGACACGTACCTTCGCCTGCAATCTATTTCTCCTTCGATGGATTATTCTCCCCATCAGATGAAATGCAGTTAGTTTAAAATGGAGAGGCACGCAGACACAATTACCCATTCTATAGGGACTCACTAAAGAGCTGATCGATACACACAGTATAGCAGGTTCAATTCCTTTCCTTTGCCCAAAATATTTATTCAGAGGATGTTCCGCAGGGATCAAAACTATTAGATTCAAACAAAGTGTGCCCACGAATATTGTCTTTAGAGAGAAAGTGAGCGAGATGAAGCGACAAAGATAAAGAGAGAGAGAGAGAGAGAGACGCAATGAAATGCACATTCCTGCGTTCGTTCCCGGTCTATCAATAACAGAAGTGACACTAGATGTGCCGTGAGGAAAAGGATATTGCACAAAATTGCAAGTGCAGTGATAGGAGAACAAATTAGAGCGAATGAGAGTTTAGTGAAGGTCAGAACTCTGGGGGAAAACAGCAATGTTGGCACAGCACCTCGAGAGACGCGACTGATGGCTCACCTTCGACTCTGAGACTCACGCAAAACTTACATCATTGTTCTTAAAAGCACTACAGTCTATAATATCAGTCAGACGCCTTACAGGGGCCACTTTTCTACATGATATTTCATTCAGGTGGCGTTATTATATACCATTTGAGGTCAGATTTAAGATTCCTCGATGAAAACCTATAACCTAAAAGCTATTTGATGCCTTTTTGTTCGTCTACCAGCATCACCACATGCAGCTTCAATCTCCTAAACAAACGACAGGGCTTATCAAGGAAGAACAGGATGCAGATACTGTCAGACATGTTTTTAAGTAATCCTTATTAAAGATCTGAGATGTCAAAATGGCCCCTCCTCCTAAATGTCCTAGTGGGTCCTCCTAGGGTGCCCGTGTGCTTTGTTGGTTCTATATTGATCTCTTTGGGCTATTGCTGCTTTTAAATCAAAGGCTAGGTGCATCGTATGATTACGCTGTGTTAAATCACACAATCTGGATGTTCCTGTGGAGATGACAAGGGGATTCCATCCAGTCTTATTTCCAAAGGTCACAGAGAGGTCTGCATCTGAAGCTCAGCTATCGACAGGTAGAGCCATCTATCAAACAGAGGTGTTTGGAACAGGATTTTTATATCTGTACATTAAAAGAAGGCAGGTGAATTCACATTCAAATTATTATTCATACGCTTCCATGAAAATGTGTTCAGGCACTGTGGCTTCTAAAGAAAGTGAATGAGAGTCAATCTGAAGGTCAGAAAAGGATTACCAATGACTAAATATGCACAGAAACAGTTCGTTATGCTCTATTTGGTGATTGTGTCCTTGATAATTGAACATTCTTGAAAGCGAGTATTTTGTCTGCCAGAAAAACTTTGAACAGTTTAAGGTGTGACAACTGCTTTAAATATGAAAGTGTACGCCTTTTTGTTTTCATCATTACTCTGCAAAAAATGCTTTTCTTACTTAATTTTTGTCTTGTTTCTAGTCCAAATATCTAAAAAGTCCTAAATCAAGAAGCATTTTCTAGACACCCAATAAATATTGTCTTGTTTTAAGAAATAATCGTGGTTTTTTTTTTCAGTTTGACATAAGATTAGTTGCAACACAGGCTTATTGTGGACACGTAGCCCTGTCTATATTTCTGAAGAGCAGAAATTATGTAGCCAGAAGTACGGCTTCATTTAATCTTTTAAATGAACGCTACAGGGCAGTATGACACCGCCAATGGCTTCTATTCCTTTTAGTGCTGCCAGCTGACAGCTACCAGCTTTACCTCCATAACTTTTCCAGTGTTACCAGTTTGCCCAGTAGCTAGCTGCTTATGGCGATGGACTTGGGACACGAAGCACAGTTGACCGCGACAATGGGGTTCGAGTTCAGCGAAGAATGGTTCCAGAAACCAGGTAAAACAAAAGCAAAAAAAATAATAACTCAAAAAAAAGCTGAAAACGTGGTGAAATACCTCACCTGCGACTGCTTTTCTCTTTCTAGATTGCTTTTGAAAACACTATCGGTTGGGTTTTAGGGATGGGGGTGGGTGGGTCAGCGGGTCACAATCAGTCAGTCGACAGCAAGCTGGCCTGGTCAGCTAAAGTGTATATAGCGCCTTCTGGTGGATTTATGTGAGAAGAGGACAAGCAAGAAAAATTTTATATCAAAAAGCGTACATAGCAGGCTTTGGTGGATTGTGCAAAAACTGTGAGCAGACATACCTCCAGTTATGTTTTTCGCTGTCCCCAGAAATGCAGATCTGGGTACATATCCATAATGAGCGTGGCTTGATTATTTAGCATGTTGTAAGGAAAATCTCACTTAAACTCTGACATATTTCTCAAAACAAGACAATATATTTTGCTTGCCTTAAAAATGCTTCTTGATTTGATTATTTGTCAAGAAACAAGACATAAAATCAAAGTAAGAAAAACATTTTTTGCAGTATAGTTCCAAAAGTGTGATGATTGACAGCACATAAACTATACTATAGTAACGGTAAGTTGTACATTCTTGATCAAAATGAAGAACATTTTTCTTAGTAGTAGTAGTAGTAGTAGTAGTAGTAGTAGTAGTAGTAGTAGTATTAGTAGAAGTAGTACTGTTAAAGGAAAAAAGATATGGCTGACATCCTGTTGCAAAAAATAAAATAAAAAAAAACAATTACAATATATCACAAGTTATTTCTACTTTTCCTATATGTTTTGATAAGCCAGCACAGCCTCAGGAACGGAGGGGACCCCAGTATGGGCCCTGCACAGAGCATAGTTCCCAGCTTATATTGGAGCTGTCACATGTGTGTTTGGAGCTGGGAGGCAGACAGGCAATTTTAGCAATGTAGTGAGAATCAATACCCTATCACGGTCCTCGTGTGGAGTGCGCCATCCTTCAGAAGCAGCGTAATTTATATTGTTTTTGCCCCATGCAAACAGCCCAGAGAGGGAATACAAGCATAGCACAAGAAGATGAGCAATGTCTTCACAGAGGGTCTCATCACAGGACATGGATGAGAGTTAATGCGCAGTGTCTTACCAATGCAGGTCTTAAATACCCAGGATACATCACTTTATTTGGAGCTAAATGCACGGCTCAGTGGGGAATGCTTTGCCAGTTGGTTGCACTGATATTGGTGTTGTTCACTAAAACACTCAGACTTGGCTTTGGCTGCCTCGGCATTGTTTTCTGCCTCTTTCATGAAACTGTAATTATTAGAGTCAGTCTTGTCAGGGCTTGTCTATCAATAGGCATGGATTCATTTCTATTAAGGGTATAAAATGAACTATTGTTCCGTCAAAAGTTTGTGATGCCTCTATTATTCTTGTCCAAAGGAAAGGCTGGAATTTCTCTCTGCGATTTGCATATCCATTGTGGGAGAACATCTGAGCGGGAATGAAAATAAATGAGATGCCTGAACGATTTAAATTGGCTTTATCTGGACATTAGCAGGGACAAAATTAGAGTGTTTTTCTCATGAAAGCCCGCATCCACAAATGTCCAAATCTGACAGATACAACACCTCATTCAAACTATTGATCATGCCCTTAAGAAAAGAATGAACAACCAGAAATAACACACACACACATTTGTTATTGGTCCAAAACAAATTAAACTGCCCCAAAAAAACTTCAGTCATCAAGCAAGTGAATAAAATTGTGTTCTGCTTGGTCATTTACAGCCAACATCGCACAGTTCTGATAATTGCTTTGTGCTGTTAATGAACCATGTGATCTTGCATTAGCTAGAGCCAATATCAGACTACAATAGCCTCCCTGAAACCATCAAGGCAATAATTTAGTTGATTCCATCTCATCTACCAGGAACAATATTCAGACATTCAGCACTAGACATCAGCAAGATCTGAAAAGGAGGCGGGTGGGGGGGGGGCGTTGCCATGGCAGCACGAGAACCAAAATCTCTGCTTGTTGACCCAGACCGTCAGGTGTCTCAGAATTAGATCAGGGCAAGAGATGAGGCTGTTACCGGCCCAATCCTAGCATTAAGGCCAGGATCATAATAGAGGCGGTAATGACAGAGCCACTCTGCACCAGCTACTGGGTCTTCACACCATCCAGCTGTCTGACAAAAAAATCAAGACTCACAGATTTTTGTTACAGTTGGGCACATGCACACCTGTTGATGGTTTGTTTTGATCCAAAACAGGGATTAAAACTGTCATGATGCTGCAATGTGCAAATGTACCAAAACTAGGCAAGCACTGAAATTAATATTCTGGACACTTTTGGAGACAAACCGTAACTGAAAACGCTTTTTAATAATTAATTATTAATTTATTAAATTATTATTTCGTAAAACAGTATTTAAATTTGTGATTTTTAATGTTTTTTTTATCTCAATAGCTAAAATTATATTAATAAAAAATAGCACAAGACAATAAAATGTTATTGACAGTTAGCGGGTCAAGAGGCGTCAGTCTCCACATTGCCACGACAGCACAGTTGCACTACTGCAAGTAGCAGTAAAAATATTTGAATTTAACAATGACTTTGCAGTGCTTTTATACTAAGTTAGCTATATGTGTACAGCAGTGGAATATCCACAGAGCATAATATTGAGCTATCTTGAATTTTGACCATGGCGCGAGAGCAAACTAGTCAACGATGCACCCTATTGTTTTTGCGCTTTGGTTGGCATAGCAACAAACCACCCTTGCTGCAGCACAAGCCATTGAAATGAATGGGTTTCATCACTTTCTGCATCCAGTGTGAAAGCTACTCCAAACCACACAGTAACAACAGCTGGTCTGAGCACACCTGTGTCCCACTTTAATATGCACTTACACTGAAATTAATAAATCATTACAATGTACTTATTGTGAACACACATGTTTTTACAGTGTACCTATGCTTGAATAATTACATGTAATTACACCTGTAACTAATAACTGTGATTAAAGTACTGTACACTGTTGACCATACAGTATTTTACACCTTAACCCACCCTTAAACCTACACATACCAGCAAACCTTTTCCTAACCTTACCAATCCACCTCAATGGCACCAGAGGTATTCTGTAATACATTATGAACACATTAAATGCATTGTATTTATATTTTTATGTAAGTACATAGTAGTTAAGGCCACTTAATATAAAATGGGACCCACGCCTGTTTCAGGATTGCATTAAATTATCTGTCAGAATGGATAGACTGCTTATTGGGGCTTTCTTGGCAGCTGTCATTTTATTATTTTATAATTTTCACCCTTATCAATATGCTTTATTGACCCGATTTCAGGAATTTCATATCATATTTGTTCCAGGTTAACTTTTTTCTCTACTTACTGTACTCTTACTCTAATCCTGAGACACATTAGAAAAACAAATTACATGTAGTGCTATATTATGCAGTGTGTATTATAACTCATACAGTTTGAATAAGCCGGTTTGTCAGTCCATTGGGTTGGACTGCTTTCTCAATACAAAGAAATTTCTCAAGAGTTCATTTTCAGGTGTGTTCAGACCAACTCAGATTTTGGAGCAGACCAAAGAGCAATCCGCGGACTCTTCACCAGAATACTTTAAACACATATTGCCAAGTCGCAAGGCTTAATTTCATGCTAGTCCCTCAGCCTTTCACCACAATGCTCTAAAACAAACCGCAGTCTGATCTCTGGGGTGACCCTGTGGCCGAAGAGCAGTCCACCTGCTTGTTCTACAGACTTTATCTGATTCAAATACGACACAAAACAACACAGCCTAGACAGTAAATATAATTTGGCCTGTGTCCTCCTGTCTCCCGTTTTATACAAATTGTGCAACATAATGTCTGGAGCAACGTCCAAATACACTCCTTTTCACTCATTCCTTTTCCATACTGCAATATATGTGAGTTGTACCATGTACCTGAATACTTGAGTGACTGAAAGAGTCAGCAGTTTCTGCACACAGTATATGCATGAATGCGTAAAACGCCTCTCACAGCGGCAGCAAGGTGTCATGATAGACATGAACAGAGGCATTTTTTTTCTAGTTACCCATCCGCTCTTACCACTCTGACAGCCATTCTCAGATTACTGGATTACTGTAATGCTCTGCTCGCTGGTTGCCCAGCCTCCTCTATTAACAAACTTCAGCTAGTACAAAATGCAGCCGCCAGAGTTCTTACCAGGTCTAGAAAATATGATCATATCACCCCAATTTTATCCTCGTTACACTGGCTGCCTGTTAAGTTTCGTATTGAGTTCAAAATATTACTTCTTACATATAAAGCATTAAATAATCTAGCTCCTGTTTATCTAACCAACCTTCTGTCTCGCTACAATCCAACCCGCTCTCTAAGATCTCAAAACTCAGGGCTTCTAGTAGTACCCAGAATAGCAAAATCAAATAAAGGGGGTCGAGCCTTCTCATTTATGGCTCCTAAACTCTGGAATAGCCTTCCTGACAATGTCCGGGGCTCAGACTCACTCTCACAGTTCAAAACTAGATTAAAGACCTATCCCTTTAGTAAAGCATACACTCAATACATCACTTAGCTGTATGATGCACGAATGTGCTCCACGCATCCCCTTTATATACACTATGAACTGCAGCTACGCTAATTATTTTCTTTGTTCTCTATTCCAACTGGGGATACTCTTCCCGAGGCCCCCAGAGACTATGCAGCGCCACGGATGCGATCCAAGACCCGTGACGAGACGATCCCAAGGCTCCTTAACCCTGGACCAGGCTGTATCCTGAGCAGCTGCTGGCGGAGTAGCAAGCAAGAGACGGATTCCCGTGACCCTCCAAGGACAGACGAGCCTCGAGTTCTCCAGCCTCCAGCGACTAGACTGCAGCTAGAGCTGCGCACCGATGGATTACTCTTCAGTGTTTGGACTCTAAGTAGTGAATATTAAACAACACCGAACTGAACTGAACTCAGCTATATACTAGCTAATAATTTACTAGCTAATAACTAAACTGACATTTTCAATTGACTATAACCTTCTATGTGAAGCTGCTTTGACACAATCCACATTGTAAAAGCGCTATACAAATAAAGGTGAATTGAATTGAATTGAATTGAATGTTGCGTGTGAAAGTCTCCCGGCATCATGCTGACGCTTACATTACTATAACAGATACTTTGAATATTGACAACATTGCCTGAACAACTGGTTCAACTTTCACCATTTTGCAAAATGTCAACGTGGAATAGTTTGCCCTAAAGACCGAATTTAAAAACAAATCTGATTGGTGCATAATATGAACAAGGTCCCAAAATGCAGCTTGAGTTATAAAGATTAGTGATGTTTGCCTTGTACCTCATAAGTTGTTACTGTCTGGTGAAACACTGACCAGTGAACATTTTTACAGTCAAGAATGCTAACAGCTGAAGCATAAACATGCACATTTACAATCCCTTCACATCCTCCAAACACACCAATTTGCATCTGTCTCGAAACCACAACCTCAAAGTAAGAAACTGTCAACCTCCCTCTTACTACATTAATGACTCCGAGACCAAAGTCAACTTGAAAGCCTCAAAATAATAATCATTATTCATCATGTCAAGGAAATAAATTAAATTTGTTGACTATAAGACGTGTTAAGATTTATAAAGGACGCAAAAGGGGAGTAAATAACCAAGAATGTTCTATATCCTACCCAATGCATACTGTAAATTAAACAGGCACACCTTGACCTTCCATTTGCCTTTAGGGCAGAGTTGATTGGCAAGCCCTGCTCCTACCGAATCATATGTAACATTCAGAGAGAGAATTATAAACAGCCAAGGACTAACTCTGATAAAACAGCATTTCCGCTATTCTCTCCCCTGACAATATGTCTGAAGCCTGCATTTAATTCAGCAACTTGCGAGTGCTTGCCTTGTCATGTGTAAAAAGAGAAAAAAGAAACCATATCGGTGTACAGATGCCAAAATATAAGATGCTACAAGATGTATAAACACGAACCAATATTTCCTCTGCTGATACAAATATACATTTCACCATCCAATGCGCTGTCTAGTGTCAACAGACAGAACAACCGCAGAACACACAGAACAATCAATGACATCTTGGCAATGACGCTGAAACATTCATCTCGCAAACACACAGGCAGTCCAAGATAAGAGCCAAACAAAAAAAAACAAAAAAACGTAAAGGAATATTCCATCCAAAAATAAAAACACTACCATTTGCTCATCGTCATGTCGCTTCAAATCTGTATGACTCAAGTATATTTTGTAACATGAAAGCTAAACTTGCTCTGGCTCACATATGCAAGAAACTCCAGAGAAAATTTGACTCAATAGCAAGTTTAATCACTTTTAAAGTCTATGTTTTTATCTTTATTGAGCTTTAAGATCCCATGAAATGAAATGAAAAAGGGTTTGTTTTAGATGTTGGTATCAGTATTGTTTTTAGGATATGTGTAAGTTTGTGTGCTCCAAAACAATGACAAAATTCATGTTTAGAAAATATAAAGCATATATAAAGAATATATAGTATGTAAACCTTGTAGTTCGTCACTTCCGCCTAAACGGATCAATGGTTTTATTCAGGTCACCACATACTTCAGTTTCTTATCAAATCATAACCAATCAAACGTTTTCTAGTGTCAAACACGCCCCGCCCCTTCAAGATGCTTCTCATTTGCTTTTGATTTGATGCACTTGAGATCAACCACTGGCAGGGTGGTGATAAAACAAAACACTATTGTCAGTTTTTTAAAAAGTGTAGGAGCTACACTATGTACCACCTTCTCTTTGTGTTTCAGTTGAGATTACGCCAAACATCAAATAAAAATGCACATTTCAATGCACTGCATAGGACCTTTAAGCATGTACGCTCATTTACTTCGTTATATTGTAAAGTGGACAAGAGAAAGCAAAATATGGAGAAAAAAAAACGACAAGATACATAGGCAAGGAAATAAGGATGTGTGTCGTAGTGGGTAGGCTGCCAAAAAACGTATTGTCGAGGTTAGCATGCAGGCATAAATTTATAGCTGGCACTCGAATGTTTTGTGTTTGGTGTGAAAGCAGTTTGTTAATGATTCTCACCCCACTTTATGGCACCACACTCACTGTGAGAGGGAAATGCAAAAGATTTATTAAATAGTTTACCATACATGTGAGCTATATTCAAAGTAATACAACAGCTTAGTATAAAGAACCACCAAACTGAGGTCGACATGTTTCTGAGTTCAGTAAATTGGTTGAAGAATTATTCAAAACTGTTTGTTCATTGTGAAAAGAATTCAGAGGGCATTTTAATCAAGCATGATGTCACAATGACCAGCAATCTAACCTGTGCAGATCACTGAAGAACTACACATATGCAACTTTAATGAACTACAACTCCCATCATGCACCTTAGACACACCAGTTCCTGATTCCCCCTGATTACACACACAGCTAGAAGCTTATGATGGACTTATCAGATGGACCATAAAAACAGCACACACACATGGACTTTGCTGAGTCTTGTTGTAACACCACGAAGCGTTCTTCTGGTTCAGTCTTTCCATGTTTGATCCTTGCCTTGTTCCCTTGTTTACGCTGCTTGCCGCCTGTATCAAACTCTTTGCCCTTGACCTCGACTATGCTTCTAGAATACCCTTATACTCCTGTTTGTACCTATTGTGACCATTTTCTCTTTGACAACAATTCTTAATAAAACATTACTAATTATAATTTGTGTATACTACACTGTTAAAAATGCTAGGTTCCATTCACAATCACTAGCAATCTAGCCCTTATAGATCGCTGGAGGACATTTACTATCACCAGAACTACAAGTATGCCACTGATATAAACTACATTTCCCATCAGGCACCATATACACACACCAGTTCCGGTTCACCCAAGATTGCACACACAGCTGATACTTGTAAGGACTAATGACCAGGACTATTTATAAAACTTATTTTGTGACAAACATTGCTGAGACTTATTTACTGTAACACTATTAAGCGTTCTAGTCTAATCATTCCGTGTTTGACCCTTGCCTTTTTTCCATTGTTTGCTACCTGTATCAACCTCTTTGTCTGTGACCTCGACTGTGCTTCTGGATTACCCTTATGCTCCTGTTTGTAACTGTTGACCATTGCCTGACTAACAACAACATATAATAAAACTGTATGTTGGATTCTCACTCCGTTGTACCCTTACTTCCATTTGGTTACAGTTCCACATAATTTCTTCATGTTGTCCCAACACAAATGGATTAAGCCAACTTAATCTTTTTTACAAATTTAAGCAGATTGAACATAAAGCAATTAAGCTGTCACAACAAAAACTCAAGAACTGTGTTGTTTCAGCTCACTTTAAATAAGCAGTTTGAAAAAGTAGCAAACATTTTTGAGTGCACTGTTTCAAACGTAGCACAAAGTTATTTTATTGTAGCTTGAAAGTTTCCATTCTATTGTTAAATTGTTTTGTGTGTAGACGATGCGAGTGGGCTGCTCTTATTTATGTGCATGTAGGAGGATATTTGCATGTGCACATGAATATGCGAGCGAGTGTTTGTGTGCATGTTTGTGTACCGTCCAGATGGAGCAGGGCATCGCCGCACAGTATGAGCGCCCGTGGTACGAGCTGTCATAGATGGCATGCACCTGCCCTGCGCACATCAGTCGTTCCCACTTTCTCTCATTCTGGAGCCACACTGTGAGCACTTCAGCACTGGTGAACAGCCTCAGCGTATCCATCAATGTAAAAATTACACACAGCCTTACACTGAACCCTCCAACACTGCTGGATTCCAAATATAGCCTCAATGCATCACTATAATAGAATTAAAGATGCCACTATTAACAAAATTTAAATTTTAGATTTTTTTTTCCTCTACCTTTCAAGTCAAAGTAAAGTTTTTCGCAAGTAAAGGGGGCAAAGTAAGGTAAAACGTACTTTGAGTTTTTCAGTCTGTGACTTGGGGTGGGCGGTAGGATCAAAACAGCCTGCCTGAAAGGAGGATATTATCAAGGATTACTACATTTATTGCTAACCCCTAGGTTTAGGTCACAATTCATGCTATTAATTACTGGTTTATTACCTGCCTATTATTATTACCAACCAGATATTAACTGTTCATTAGTAGTTCAAAGTATGATCTTATTTTGCATCCCTTATCCTACCCAAAACCTAACCCCAACTTCTACCTTACTAAGCATTAATAAACAGATAATTAGCAGTTTATTAAGCTAGTACTTTTAGTTAATGGTTTGTTAATGACATGAATTGTGACCTACACTAAAATGTTACCCATTTATTTATTTATGTAAATGACATTGTGGCTTCATAGCCTAGTTAGCAGAAGTGCAACATTTATGGCTACTAGTAATCATTTAATTAGCCAAAATATAACTTGTCTTATAAACAGTTCACAAGATTTTGAAACACCGCCACTGTTATACAAAATACTCAGTTGTTTATCAAGTACAGGTCAATTATGTATAGATATGTATGTTAAATATTAATATTCATTTAAGTCAGTTTTATCACACCTCACTCTTGAACAAAGACAAGATAAATGTGTGTATTTGTGTTTATATTTAGGAGTGAAGGATGTGGTTCTGAGGTGACCGGGTTTCGACGTAACTTTTCAATCTAGCCACCCCGTCTGTGTACACGGTGTTGGGTCTATTGCACTTAAGTGTTCCATCACTAAATGCTATCCAGGAGGCACTGGAGGAAACAGGCCCATTACAGGTAAAAATGAAAGAAAAATCATTGTGTTGTGATTGATGGGCCCATTCCCCTCAGAGATAAGCCACTGCTTCACTCTCAAGAACTGCAAGTGACACAATTCTTCTCCCCGCCACATGGGATTATTACACGTAATTCTCTCAAAATTACACTTTTATATTCCAAAAACATATAAATAATAAATAAAGTGGCATCAACATGTAGAGGACAAGGGCATGTAATGTCTGGGGGTGAAGAGAGCGAGAGAGAGAGACAAAACAGTACTTTTAATTCATTGTTTGTTTTTGCTAAAACAATAGCGAGCGATGTGACAAGAATAAAAAATCTGGCCCAACAGTGCCGCTTATGAGACGCCTGACTGACCTTGAGAAGTCTGAAGTTCTCTGTTTGTTGGAGTCAGGAGATGAACTGCCATAATAAAACCGTTACTAATTCATCTTTAATCTCTTATCCAAACTTTGAGAATGCAAAGATCGGGGAGGGGAAATAGCCCCAATAAATAAATAAATAAAGCAAAAGCGCAATTCTTGACTTCATCTTGCACACGGACCTCCTGCTGTGTCTGAAACACTGTTCATTTAAGTAGAAGGAGTGCTGTCAGGCTGGGCATCATTGAAACAAACTAAAGCCGCACTGTGTATCAAACACAGGAGACTAAAAACGAGAACAGAATCTTTTAAATGTTACTAAAAATGTTGGTCGGAACATTGAAAAGGTATAAACATTTTACAAAATCTTTATTATGAAATCATTGAATCAATCACTGTTTTATTTTCCAGTGCATATTATGATCCCTGAAAATGATTTTAAACAAAGCTTAATGGAAAAAAAAACTGTTAAAATCAAGGTTCCAGCAGCTATTAACCAGCACATTCAACCCAGGCTCATTATTGATATACGTACCCCTATATACATTTCAGGAGAGCGCAAAATACGTCCCAGGAGGTACATTTTCAGTTTTTGTTTTCGCGAATCCACTGTGTACGCTTTTTCAGATCTCAAATTTCTCTCACGAGTGCCATTGATGTCTGCTGTTCTTGCGTAAATACACCAGAGGCCGCTGTCGACTGAC
Source organism: Danio albolineatus (assembly GCA_903798035.1). Lineage (NCBI taxonomy): Eukaryota > Metazoa > Chordata > Actinopteri > Cypriniformes > Danionidae > Danio > Danio albolineatus. The sequence continues at coordinate 6,052,212 of CAIGQQ010006052.1, read as the reverse complement.
TGACTGATAATTTTTTGAAATGCATGAATTGACCAGCACCCAAACCCTTCCCTAAACCCAACCGACAGTGCTTTCAAAAGCAATCCAGAAAAAAGAAAAGCCCTCGAAGCCTGATTTTTACCACTTTTTCAGATCTTACCACGTTCTCACTCTGTTATTTACTTGTTTATTTATTTTTTGCCAGTTATTTTTATTTTACCTGCTTTCTGGAAGTGTTCTTCACTTGACTGAAACCCTGTCGCCGTGGTCAACTCCTCTCTGCTTCTCAAGTCCGCCGATGTACGTGGAGGGTACCCACATGGGGGTACTCGGTCAGCTGGTAGCCCAGAAAAAACAAGACATCTGCAGTATCATACTGCCCCACAGCGTTCATTTTAAAGACAAAACGCAGCCATATGTAGCTCTGGTTACAAAATTCGCGATCTCCAGAAATGTATACAGGGGTACTTTTCACAATGAGACTGTGTTGAGAATTGAGATTTTTGTCAATTTGTATGTTAGGTACCAATTTTCACTAATTTTATGTTCCACTAAACAATAAGTTATTGTATAGAATGACTAGAGAACATGCACATTCATTACAGGGAAAAAAACCCTGAATTTTTCATTATGTTTCCAGACCTGGAAATCAAAATTAAAAAATTCCTTGACATTTCTACTTTTCCATGACTGCGAAAACCCTGTAGTACAAAAAAGATCAATGCCGAAATCAATATAGTCTTCGGAGTAGTTCTTGTCAAAGCTGTCAATATTCACAACCAGATCAATTTTTTTTCCTTTTTTTATTAAAAAATAAATAAATAAAAAGCCAAAGCACGGGGTCAATTTTTTGGAATAAAAAATTAAAAACAGTCAAGAGTTTACTCTCAAGAATAAGTCGAACCACCACATCAATACTTCTTAAAATTTAAGCCCAGATAAGAAAATACAGAGCAGTTTGTCTCTATTTGGGCTCCAGACTGGCAAAGTAGGTTTAATCAAATGTTACTTGCAGAGGACTGTCGCTGACAGTGAGTGACACATTTATCCCGTCTGTTATGTAAGCCAAGCGTCCTGTGCAAAGCTCAATTCCAACAAAGAAAGGGAAAATATATATATTTCTAGGTTTCTAGGTTTTTTTTCCTCCCCTCCTCTGTTCAAAGTTCCAAGAAACTAATTTCCTTGACAGACAAGCGCTCCATAATAGATGGAACACTTCCCACACATTAAAAGAATGGAGTTCCAAAACAACAAAGACAGGAGCCGTTTTAAACATCCAATCTCACATTTCACATTGTCACACTGCAAAACACTCTCATCAAAGGCCATTGATTTTCCATTCCAGAGCAAATGATGATTAAGGCAAATCAGGCCTTTGTTTCATAGCTCAGAGTCTTCATTTCTGAATATAGTGGCACTCTGGGTATTTCCAAGAAGGCTGCTGAGAGTATTAAAAAAAAGGTTTTGGAAGAAACATCTAAAGCTTCTGTCACTACTGAACGGTTTTTCAACAGCTGACAGTGATGCCCATATGCAATATTGTCTATAGAATGCATGTGCTGATTAAGAGACTAAAGAATTAAGAGACTACTTGACTGAATTTACCTGATTTAAGCATGGGTTTGATTATGATGTTAATTATAGAATAAAATATCATACTGTATATGTGTGTTTTACTCTATGAAGGTGTAATAACACTACAGTACTTCCAAGTATCAAACTGAAAATTAAGTTTTAAGTAACTTAATTTTTCTCTTAATAATAAAATGAACCTCAGTCAGAATATTGATTGCTTTAATTTGTTATTAATACATATTTTCTTATCTTATCTTATTGTCAGGTGGCACGGTGGCTCAATAATTTAGCACAGTCACCTCACAGCAGGAAGGTCGCTGGTTTGAGTCCCAGCTGGGTCAGTTGGCATTTCTGTGTGAAGTTTGCATGTTCTTCCTGTGTTGTGAAGGGCATTCATTATGTAAAACATATGCCGGAATAGTTGGCGGTTCATTCCATTGTGGTGACCTCTGAAGTCAAAGAAAAATGAACAAATATCTTATTATCTATTATCTATTATCTATCTATTACATCTTAACTGAATACATTGGTGTAATGTTGAATATAATAATTATACAAAAAATGAAGAAAAAAAACATTTCAGAAAACATCTTTTTGTTATTTTATGCAAATAAAGCTCTGAATCACATCATTTTATTTTAAATTTGGAAGAAATGTCATTAGTTTATGGAATAAAACAAGTTAAATAAGTTAAAATAACGTAAATTCTGAGAATTTGGCCTCTTTAAATGTTCAAAAGCTCTATATAGACATTGAAATAATGTTCTGCGCAATTGTAGACAAAAGGCCCGTGCATACCTAGACGTTTTTTGCTCGCTTTTTCGGTTGACATTTAACGCCTCATGACTAAATAAAGGGCGCCAATGTGATCGTGCACATCAACGCGCAAAACGGCAGGTGCAAAACCTTTTCATTTTTTTATAAAAACGCCTCATGCTCTTTTTTTCTTCTCCACCAATCAGATTGGCACTTTTGTTCACGTGTAGGGAGCCGCTGAAGTTACAGTAAAACCCCTTGGAGGCGCTCAAGCGCAAAACTGTCAATGCGAGCGCACATTGAAGAAGATGCCCAGGGGCGATATGAACGTGGAGCTGCTTATTGCACTGGTATCCGAATGAAAATTGCTGTATGATAAACAAGACATCGACTACAAAAACGTTCACAAAAGGGGAATGTTGTAGAGGAATTGCGGAAAAATTAGTAATCGAGGGAGAGTTAAATTTTTTTCTATTTCCATCGAGCGTCATCTAACGGCAAGGAGTGATTTTGCATACTCTTCTGCTTGACGCCAGTGAAAATCGCTTTGGTTTGAATGCAGGAAAAAGTCTCGTAAAATGCTGACGATAAACGCAAACGAAAAGTGTCCCGGTGTGTACGAGCCTAAATTGCAAATGCTTTTTTTATGATTTTTGTTAGTTTGTTTCAACCATGGATGTAGTAGTTACTTGTTGCTACCTTGCATTACAATATATCTAACAAGATCATTATTCAAGCGTCAAGAAAGCATCAGAAAATTTCACAAGCTGAGATGACTACTTTTTAAATCACAAGATTGGTTGGTTACTGCCAGAGGAAGAACACTTAAACCACACTTGAACCTTTTGCTGCTCTGCCCTTCAGGCTAGGTGACCTTAAGAGCTAATGCTACACAAGACCACAGGACATCAGGTTGCACATACAACATCTCTACAGACTTCAATTACTGCAGGTCTCCCCTTTAGCCCACCTTCCTTGGTGGCTAATTACACTTCCTTTAATAAAGCTGCCAACAGACCCTGGATTAGCCTCTTTTCACCCGAGCAAGGAACCGCCTGCGGTCTCCACGTCCTTCAGAAGAGCCCAGGAGCAAAAAAGCTCCAGGTGGATGAGTTCTTGCCCAGGAGATCAGATGAGTCTTTGTGATCTTCTGAAATCTAGCCTTTGGGCTTTGCCGTATAACCAAAATAAGAAAAATATATTTGCTTCCCAATTTAAATACGCAAGACCAATTGTGTTGATGAATGGGGGTCACCGTGTTACAGCTGCTTGTACTAATTGCACTGTTTTATGAGTTATTACTCTCTAATTCCTCTTCCAAAGTCACGTTAATGCCGCCCTGAGTATATCTCATATGCGGCTGAGTAATGAGAGCAAGACTTTCATGCTCATTGTAATCATTTGTCTGCTGCAATCACTTCTCTCTTTCTTTGCAACATGGGTATTTGATTCTTAGACTGGTCTTTATTATATGGGGAAGAAAGCAATTTATGCTTCAGTAAATAGCCTTTAACTCAACATATTATGGAAGAATGGGTCACTTGAAACCTTAAGAAGAGTGAAACAGAAATGCATCAACATCGGATGATAATTATTAGCAACAATAACATGGATCTGACAATGTGACAAACTGTAGGAATGGGATTTAACTACAGCAGCTCAAGCTGTAGACTAATAGCTATCATAGTGAAAAGCTGTACATTCCTAGTCAAACCATTCCTCTGCAGTCTTATACCAAAAATGGAAATAAGGGCAGTTGTAATATCTAAAATTGTGTGAGAGTGTTGCTATTATGTGATTGAATGTATTGCAATCCGGAGCAATTATTAAGTCAAAAGTAAATCACAGAATAACTGAAAATTAAATAAGAGAGAGAGAGAGAGAGAGAGAGATACAGAGTTGATGAGCAGAGAGTAAGATTGCAGTGGCCAGAGAAGAAAAGGCTCCGCAGGAAAGAACAGAGCAGGAAAAGAGAAAGAGCAAAGTTTACAATCCAATTTTGTATCTTTCTTGACCACATAACCAAAGCCTGAATATGGAGACGTTCAAACTGACTAGTTCATAGCTTTATCAATATGTAAAACTTCTTCCTTTGGAATCTGTATGGACCTTCTTGGTGAAAAAGACATGTTTTGTAATGAAAACAAATGCATAATTTACATTGATGCACAAATCTTACACTTTTTGACTTTGTTGTGTTAAACCAAGATCAGAAAAAGTTTTTCAACTTTATGTAGACTTTTAACTCTAATCTTGGGGGGAATCTGGAGAATTCTGCAGCTTAAACAAGGTAAAAGAGGCTCAGCAGAGCTGACAGTATTACACTACTGCTGGTAGCTGAAAGCTCTATAATATTAAACAAAATATTTAATAAACACCCAAGTCGAGGGGGGTCTCACAAAGGTTTTGCTGTTCCAATTATCCTGAAATGTTTCCCTGAGTTCCAGGCAATCAGATTATGCACAGGCCTGGTATTAAACCAATGTACCTTTCCTGGTATTAAACCAATGTTCTTTTTTACTTACAGTTTCAACCGTACATTTGAGTCTTGTACAACTCAAATATTTGACACCTAAAATTGAATACTGGTACACTCCTTAAACTCTTTAAATCAGTGCAAAAGAAAATCACTTTTGAAGAAAAAGTGACTTCTGCGAACTCCAGATCTGATATCAACATTTTTTCAAAGACAGGCTTTCAGGATTGAGGCAGCTGTGTTCTTCTGTCATTGTGATTCAGTCAAAAAACAGAGCTGTGATGTCAAAACTCTATAGCGTTATTTGTGTTAACCCAACATACAGAAAGGGGAAACAGAGATGTATAGCTGTGCAGCACAGCAAGGGTCCAGTTTTTAAGGACAGAAACTTAGCTTGTTAATGGCACAGTTCTCTGGTTAAATAGATGGGAAGACAGTGAACAGACAGCGTTTTGTGGTGTTTGTGTTAAAAGTGTTATGAATAAAATAAAATAAAATAAAATAAAATAAAATAAAATAAAAT
>CAIGQQ010006052.1:6009027-6042079 GCA_903798035.1 Danio albolineatus | reverse complement strand
TATATATATATGGGGACGGTGTCACGGTGGAAAAGTGATGTCACCGGTGTTGCGTCTTAAAACCGGTAACACCGTCAACACCGTCTATCGCGGCAAGCCTAGTTTATACCACAATGAACATTTAAAAAAATCTGATTCATTCACAACATTTAATTAAAACATTTAATCCAAGCTTGCTTTCTTGTAGCTCAACAATAAAACAAATAACAAAATATCATGTTAAATTAGAAATGACAATCTCTAACAAAGACACGGAATGGCAAGCCAAATCAAAGGTTATCGTGGGCCAATTTTGGCCCATAGGCCCCACATTGGGCATCTCTGATCTAAATGATAAACCAATGCTATCTAATGGCAATTCGTAAATTTTGATTTAGTGACTAATTCGTATGAATTCGTACGATCTAAATCGTACAATTTTGTACGATTTGCTCATCACCCAATGACAGTTGGGTTTAGGGGTGGGGTTGGTTGCCATGCCCCTTTTTTAAATTGTACATTTTTGTACGACTAAACTGGCAAAACGTAAAATGCTTACGTTTTCTCGTGAGATCAGGCTGGATGAACTTATTAAATGTATTCAATAAATTGAACTTATAATATGTATTTGAACTCTTACAGATATTCATTATCAATAGCTTAAAAAATAAAACATTTGAGCATTTTTTTAAAACATGTTCCTATTAATGAATGAAGAACCAATAAAAAGGGTCTCTTTTTTTTAATGGCTACACAAATGCTATTGACAAAAAAAGGAATGTACTTTCATATATTTTTGATTTTGCAAATCCTTATATTTCAAAGTACTAATGGATCTTTAAAAGAAAACAAATCATATAAAAATCTAGTGAGAAAATACATCAAACAGCTTTAAATTAGTCAATTACAATCTCTAAATGTGCTAAATGAGGAGGAGGGCAAACATAAAGTCAATGAAAGAAATAAGCGATAAACAGCCCAGACAGATGTTTATACAAACATCTAAACACTGCTTAAAATACATTATGCATTACAATGCTCTTTTGTGCAGGCTCATATTTCTGCTGCAGATTTCCAGGTGTTCCTTTGGAGTTTGGAGATAGCCAGCTTTGATCAGAATATCAGAACAATTCTGTCTTTCATCTCATGGAGCAGAGTTTAGTTGAGGGGGAATTTTGGCTCAAGGTTCAGCCCAGACCTTGGCACGTCCTCAACGTGTATTTCTTATTCAAGCCCACTCAATCCTCTTATGTCGGGTATTTGGTATCTACTACATCAATCTCCTGTTAATTCCCCACTGCATATATCTTGTTGAGGAAGTATTAGATGCTACCGTCCAGCTCAAGAAGTGATACTGAAAGAGTCTAACAGGAATAAAAGGATATCACACTAAAGAGCCTCTCTGAATTTTGGGCTCTCGTTGATTTAAAATAGGTGCAGGCATTGAGGAAAAACACCAGGGATTTTTTTTCCTACATCTCAGCTTCCATAAACTCTCATATGTCCCATGTGAAGGCCATAGGTTCTTGTTTATTATTATACATACTCTAACAATAAATCAACCCCTGTCAAAAATGAAAGAGAACAGAATCACTGTGGTATTTTTTTACATTCAATTACTCCACTTTAAAAAGAAAAGGAAAGCCTTCAGGTGCTAGTTTTTTACTCTAGGTGAGCCAGAACAAAAAAAAGAAAATCCATAGTTTGCTGCAGTAAATGAAAGCAATTTCTTCTGCCGACTATGCATACGCTGATCTCCTGTGTTGATTCGAGAGGTTTTAACTCCAGGGCCCGGGTCCACAGACAACAGCAAAGGAAGAGCAGAATTACAGAGGTAAACACAAAGGCAGCGATGTTTGTTTCCTTTCCAGATGAGATTTACGATTAGAGAGGGGGCTTCTGTTATTCATGCCACATCTGCAACTTCAATCCATCAAAATCAGCCAAAACTCATGGCCGGCTTTGATGAGAGGAACTATGGGAATGAAGAGGAACAAAGAGAAAGTATGGTCTGAGCTGAAAAACTAAATTATTTAACCTCAGAGACAAACTGATAAATTGCTGCACCGCAGGTCAATATATTACAAGGACCTGTTGACCATGCCGGTGGTAGGATTTATAATGTGCTGGGCAAGATAAAGGCCATTGATTGCCTTTTGCAAGGTCACACGCAGGCGGTTTTCATCTCCTGGTGTCTCTATCTGTGACAATTTTCTGGAAATTTCGGCAATTTGGTTAATCAAATTCACAAACTGCTGGAGCTGCAAACAGAGGGAGGAATATTTCCAGCCACTTGACAGGGAAATAAACCTGCAGCGCAAACCGGTTCTGGGGCAGAAAATACTCTGATTTTACATTATTCATGCAAGTCAGAGAAAACGTAACAAGCAATCAGCGGGACAAATGAAACACTGACCCTTATGCGAGAGGCTCGGATACAGAGAGAATCAAGGATCTACAAATAGTGCAAATTACAGCCTTCTGTGATCCGAGCCGCATGCTGTTTATCAAATATAACATTCATTACTCTTCATTTAAATCTCTCATTTTTGGAAAGCTGATCATTACTACAATTTCAGAGAATACAAACTAGAGTAGCGACAGACACACATGTTCGCATACGCATTAGAGATCAAAGACGTACGCCTGCGAATGCTGAAATGGACTTTAGTCCTGCTGGAAAACAGACATGCACAAAGGTTCTTCCAAAAAGACAATTCAAGCTCTAACTTGCATTCAAATCATCTCAACAGTCTCTTTACATTAGTGTACATTTTAAGCTATGTGCTCTTTGTGGATTCACAATGGGGATCCAAACTGTCAAGCTCAAAAACAACAAAAGGCACAATCAAAGTACCATAAAAGCAAAAGTCCATACAACCAAGCAGAAATTGAAAGCAATATGACTAAATGGTATATCTGACTGTGATTCGCATGACACTTTAAAATCAAATGACTTGAAATTCTTGAAAAATCACTTGAAATTCTGACAGTTCACTGTAAAAACTAAAGATAGTACAAACCATTAAACTTTCATGATGCTTACAGATTCCCATTCCCTGCTAGAGTGCATTGTTAAATAGGGATGCAACAATTAACAGATTTCACTATTAACCGCTTTAATTCATTCATTCATTCATTTTCTTTTCGGCTTAGTCCCTTTATTAATCTGGGGTCGCCACAGCGGAATGAACCACCAACTTATCCAGCACGTGTTTTACACAGCGGATGCCCTTCCAGCTGCAACCCATCTCTGGGAAACATCCATGCACACTCATTCACACACATACACTACGGACAATTTAGCTTACCCAATTCACCTGTACCACATGTCTTTGGACTGTGGGGGAAACCGGAGCACCCGGAGGAAACCCACGTGAACGCAGGGAGAACATGCAAACTCCACACAGAAATGCCAACTGACCCAGCCAAGGCTCGAACCAGCGACCTTCTTGCTGTGAGGCGACAGCACTACCTACTATCACCCACGCACACAGGATTAACTATGGCTGAGGCTATTAACTAAGGGCCGTTCACATATCGTGTCTTTTGAGCATGCAAGTTCGTTATTTGGAGGCATATTGAGATTGACGTGCTCACGCTTTCCAGGCACACCTAGTCGAAAGAGCGCACCGTGAGTCACGTGACAAGAACTAGGGTGATCAGCTTAATACTTTATATGGAATATACACATTTATACTCCAAAGAGAAATTAATACAAAATGAAAACTACTAAACAATTTTGTAATATGGCTGATCAGGGCATCAATTCCCTCACAGCAAGAAGGTTGCTGGTTTGAGCCTCAGCTTGGTCAGTTGACATTTCTGTGTGGATTTTGGATGTACTCCCCGTGTTTGCGTGGGTGTCCTCAGGCTTCTGGTTTCCCCCACAAAGACTTGCTATAGGTGAATTGCGTAAGCTAAATTGTCTGTAGTGTATTTGAATGAGTGTATGGAGGTTTCCCAGTAATGGGTTGCAGCTGGAAGGGCATCCACTACGTAAAACATATGCTGGATAAGTTGGCAGTTCATTCTGCTGTGGCAACCCCTGATTACTAAAGGGACTGAGCCGAACAGAAAATGAATGAACATGGTTTATCAAAAGTGCCTTTCAGACAGAGGTTCAGCAGCCTTTAATTACATTTGTTCTTTAAAAGGGAAATACTTAGCTAATATGTAGCTTAGATTTACATTAGACAAATATTTTTTCTTTACTCTTATTTTTATTTATTTATTCATTGTTCTGTCATTTATTTTCAGTGTAAAATTATTACTTCTGTTTAAATGCCAAAACCTTTTTTTCACTTATTTTTTAAGTTCAAAGAGAAACAGACTGTTGTTTGATTTTATTAATATTTTGTGCTGTATTATTTAGTTACTGGGCAGCAATAAATAACACTTTAAAATATAAGTTTTTATGTGATTTTCTAAACTAGTAGTGTTTTGAAACTAACGAATGCATAATAATCGTGATAACCATGAATCCGTTATTACTCCTCAGACTATAATCGTCTATAATTGTTGCCTCCCTCCTGTTTAACATTTCAATTTCAGTTTCAAATATAAAATGTCCAAGTTCTAAATGATAGGTGGGGGGATATTCTAAATAAAATGATATTAGAGTGGATAACAACCAATTGTATTTTTAGCTAAACTGTCCCTTTACCACCAAGATACACAAAATAACATATTCAAACTGATTTAAAAGATCTACGCCTTACATTCTCACATTCATTTGTGTTGAATTAAATATGGTGTCTACCTTGACTATGGTGTGTGGTCTCTCTCGTTTCAAACTCAGAATGTGAGTAGCCCGAAAAGCCACAGAAAAAAAAAACAGAGTGAAAGAATGGATTAATGGTTTATCAACCACATCTAATGAAGATTTGTGTGTGGATGCCGGCGAGCTTTAGCTGATTCATCTCTCAAGACAACACCAAAGGAGAGGGAGAGAGATTTACAGCCCTCATCACATTCGTAATTAAAGAGTGTTTTTTTTTTTCTATCTTTGGTGAGAAAGCTCTTCTAAGCAGACAAAATCTTAAAAATGATCGTAACTTTTGCTGTCCAAATTAAAATATGCCAAAAGTGTAAACTGAAAAAGTCATTCACTCCAGCATATAACTAGGGTAATATAACAATGCCACAGCTTCTGAAGTTGCTTACTAGGCATGGGACTATAACTGTTTTCAAGGTTTACAGTGATTTGGAAAAGTCAAGGTTTAAAAACCGCTACAATTTTTGTTTTCATTTCTGTTCCTAAGGTATATGTAAAGTTTTTATTTATTTATTTATTATGTGTGTGGGTTTTTTTTTTACAACTATGTTATTAAGTTTTTTTGGTGCAATAGTATCTCCAGCAGCAAAGGACCGTCCAAATTAAATTATACTGGTCAGCTGGCGATTCAGAAAAAAAAAATCACTTATAAACCAATATCCAAGCATGCTATAGACCTGAATAGTGTCAGGGTTCTGCCTCCAGTCTTGTTAATTCTTGTTTTGGTGGCAGAGTCTGGACACTAGCTCTGTCTAGTCCTGTGTGTTGTCATTGTGACTCTCTATGAGTGCCGATTGTTGGGCGCGCTTGGAGCCTGTTACGGGTGCATGGGGTCTGGGCGTGTTCGTGATTGCGCGCTCTTGTCCAGGTGTTTGTGTTCGTCAGTCCGCAGCGTGGTGCTTCATTCTCAGTGTCTAAGTCTAGTTGATTTTGCTTTTGGTTGGCATGTGTAAGCGCACGGTAGGATGTTTTCATTTTATCGTGTGCTTGTGTCTTGCGTTCAGTTGTTGTGTTTAGCACGTGGTGTATGTTTACATACGCCGCGTGCTTGTGTCATCATGCGAGCACGCAGTTAATGAGTTCTCTCATTGGCTGCGTGTTCTAGTTTTTATGTGAGCACATGGCTTGTGTTGTCATGTGCTCTCCCGTCTATTGTCTAGCCCCACCCTCCTTTTTAACCCAATATTAGTTGATCATGTTCACCTTGTTGTTTGTTAATTATTTATGCTTATATTCTCCTCATGTCTGCTGTCCTGTGCCAGTTCGTCGTCGTTTCTAGTCCTGTCCTGTTTCCAGTTCTGATCCTAGTCCTGATCCCTGCCAGCCTGTCAAGTTTGTTTATTTGTTTCATTAATGTTTCCCCCCTCGGGGTAGTTTAATTTGCTGTTTGTTTTATTTTGTTATTAATAAATACCCATTTTCTTTGCACTTGAGTCCTCGCTCTTTTTCCCCACCCACAAACAGTGCAGTGGCTTTACTTTTGACCCATAGAAAAGTATACCCAAAGATACCTTTTCATGTTGTAAAAAAATCTGTTTTTTAAAAGTAATAAAGACAGCAGAAGTCAATGATTCATTTGAATTATTTAGCCTGACATGTTCCAAAATATTTTAAATGTTTCTTAAAATAAAATATATTGTGTTGAGTGGGGGAAAAGCAGCTTTTTTTACTCAGACATTTAAAAAGAACTTATTTCAAACCGTGATATTTTTATCCAAGGTTATCATACCATTAGAATCTCATACCAGCCCCCTATTGCTTACATACTTCGATTTGGCCATATGATCAAACAAGAGAATGAAGTGGGACTCAACAACATCACACTGTCCATTGCCAATCTTGTATGGGCTCTACTAAAATGATTAATCACATAAAATGTCTTAGCATAGCCATGGGACAAAAATAACTTTAATACACACATCTCCACCGTGAACAACACTATGGGCCCTCATAAATGAATGGCCACTAATTATGTTTCCTCACCGATTTGAAACATCTAATTACTGTAAGAGAAGCTGTAAATGAAACAATAGCATTTCAGAGGCTGATAGCAGCACAGAGGAATGCTGGACAGGCTTGATAAGTAAAAAATCAATTTACAATAATTAACAGTGTGCCTCAGTCATTTATTTTAGGCAAAAAGGACCGCAAGCTCATTATGTAAGCTACATGCTCATGCATATAAAAACGCAAAATACTTAATCCCAGGGCATAGCCTACAACACATGTAAACGACTATAAAACATTGCTTTCAATTCACAGTGTATGAAAAATCTGCAAGCAAACAGAAAGGAGCTGTTTTGTGTGTGTGTGTTAGCATGCTTTTTGAATGTATGCATATCTGCGTATCTTCAGCACAGTGGTCTTGGAGAGGGAGACACAGCGAGTGGACTACTAACTAGCTCCTTTCATTTTTTAAAAATTGCCAAGGCTCTCTGAGAGCTCGCTAATTATGTAAACATGACTTAGAGAAATGTTCAGCAGTAGAGGGAGCAGAGAGCTATCGCAGCCCTGCATTACCTCATCAACAGATATTTCAAAAAGAGGAAAGCTCGGCGGAATTTCAATGGAACCTCAAGGTTCTGCTAAAGGACAGGCGGCAAGGAGAAAGAGGGTTAGGAGAGGGCACTTTTTTAATGAACTACCTGAACACACCCCGTCGACACATCAACCTTTCTGGCTTTGGCGGCAGAACATGTGCTCGTGAATCTTGCCAATGATACAGAGTGTCCCTGAGACCCAGCAAAGCCAGATCACCAGACCTTCTCTAGTGCTGTCTTCATTTTCTCAGATGGACAAGAGACAAGACAGAAGTGCAGTTTTTCTCTTTTTTCAGTCTTTCTCTCTGAGACACACATCTATCACACAATCCGAGGTGAAAGTGAAGCAGGAATCCAAGGTTTTCAAGTCACAGCTAAGCATTTACAAATCAGAGCTATTTCCTGGTTGAGTGGGTCACTTCTGGATTCATTTAAAAGTGAAGAGGGTCCTGTGTTCAAGACTGATACGCACAATAATGTAAACACACTGCAACTGAGTACCTCTGTTTACGGGGGCTGTGCGTTTGCATCCAAAATTTGGCTCGTTCGTACGGAAGGAGCATTCATAGTATAATTAGATTTCAGCAAGAAAATCTGTATGTAAGGTGATTAAGAAGCATGGAGGCATGCTTCCCCATCTGAATAATTACTTCATTCATCAAAACGGATTCTCTAAAAAGCACTGTGAACGTAAGGTCACCTGATGGAATAAACCAAAGGAAACACTGGTGATTTTAGCTGGTGATTTAATGACCTTAATAAGTTTATATGAGACTCAGATGTATCTTAAAGCACTAGTTGGTTTGAAAATTAAAATTGTCATGATTTACTCATTCATGAAGCATACATTCCAATAGTGTATTTGGATTATTTTGTCATCATTATAACACAAAAAAGTCATACATAATGGCTAGGTTGCAATAAAGGACTTGAAGTTTTGAGTTTGTGAAATGCAACAAAGCAGGATAACAGTATCAGTACAATATATTGGTCAATTTGACTCATTTAAGAATAACAGAAAGACAATTTTGTTGCCGATTTTTCTTTTTAAATGCCAGCCAGTGATTTTGTTTAAGTGAACAGTGAATGTTAATTAATCAACAGCGGCTAGCGGAAAAACTCCCACATCATTCACATCTCATGTGTGAATGAATTTGGTTTCTCTGTAAATTCAGTTCAATTCAAGTTTATTTGTATAGCGCTTGTCACAATTAATATCGTTCCAATACAACATTACAAAAGGTGCGCATTGTTGCATTATGGACATTATATATAAATATATTTAATCTGCAGTTAATATATTGTAGTATATATTAGTAGTATTGTAAATGTAATAGTATATTGTGTCCTAGAAGGTGATATAATGATGAAAGTATAATGATGACAGAAGAATGGTGATGGACAAAACTTTTCTATACTTTGTATACAGTCAGTCCTTTAGTAAAATATGAAAAAAAAAATCAAAAAATAAAAAAGATTGGATCTTTAAGTGAGTTGAACCTGCATCAGCCAGCTACACTTGTCCATCTGTATATTTGCATTTAACACTTACTTCTATTTTTTGAATATATTTATTTTCTGTTTTTTGTCCTGTCTCTGTAATTCTGTTGCACTGTAGAAGCTCTGTCACGAAAACAAATTCCTCGTATGTGTGAACATACAGTACTTGGCAATGAAGCTATTTCTGATTCTGATTCTTCATGGAAAATGATTCAGACCAGTGTTATGACTTTTAGTTTGTCATTTGTTTTTAAGGCCTGTGTCTCTGTGTATATTTTAAAAGAGTATAAAGCATTTTGAAGTTTATAAAGATTAATTTTATGTATTTATTTATATAAGGAAGACTATGAGGTGTTATTTTACATTTGATTATTCAATTTCTGTACCTGAATACTGATATACTCCCCAGAAAAACATAATGCATAATGTTTTTGTCACCTTTATCTTTTCTCTATATGCTTTTCATTAGTTTTTAGGCATTGTTCAATCCCCTACAAAATGATCATAATCCATCTAATTAATGAAATATTTATGAAATAAGTATATCTAATCAAGCCATCTGGTTCAATTATTCTAACTAATATTATTATTAATATCTGAATACATAACGCAGAAAAACTAATTATTGCAATATTAGATTTTTCCAGAGCTTGTCTCAGTGCCTTTTGAAAGATGGTCAGAAAAGTCTTCATTAATTTATCCTTTGAATTTTATAACTCATAGGTTTGCAGCAACATACGGAGGACTAAAAATTACTTTGAAAAATGTCTCATATTTGGGTGAACTGTACCTTTAAGTGTGCAAAGATCCCCTACTGGGTATGTGAAGATGTCTAGCACCTTCAATCATCTGCAATCAGACTACAATTAAAGCGGGGACATACTGCGAGACTAAGTAGCAATCACTATGCTTTTTCATCCCATATAGCATGAGTAGCCACCAGTGGTATTAACGATTATGGCCATGTCAGCCTTTTTAGCCTGGCATTTACTGACATATGGATCTATGGTGGACACTCGCCAACATCTAGCACGGTAGGACAAAAACTCAAGTGGCGACCTTCATGAAGGACATCTGTCACGGGGCTTCAACACTCTGACCAATGTGGCAGAAGTAACATTTAAGAGCATAAAAACGATGAAGAGCGACCTTTCATATTGCAATTTAATGGAATGCCGGAGTCCCGTAAAGGTCAGGTAGTGTCATCCATTGCTGTCCACAGACAGCTCTACAAGTAACATGAGGTCTAATGATATATGAATCCATAGATCAAAGGCTTCCATACCCTAATAATCCTAGTACCTTGCTGAAGGGCCCTGCAGACATACACTACTAGGCTGTAATGTGAAGAATCTGAAAGATCTTCAGGGTTTTGCAAGAAAAAATGTGTTAGGAGATTCCATGCCTAAAGAGTGGACACAAGTATACCAGCAGGAGCAAAATATTTTATTTTGCAATCCATCTGAATTCATAGAAAACAGGATTAATATCATGGCAGATATCATGTTACTTTGGCAAAACTCCTGCAGATTTAGACACCAGCAAAACGTTTAGGTTCGACTTTAATGAGAGTCCAGTTCACGGCTGGGCACAGGGAGTCTTGCTGCGCCGTCAAGTCTCCGGTTATTGGTTGGTAATCCCTGTGTAATTCTTCACACTTATGCAATGAACGCTATAGACCTGTTGTCACGACTCTAAGAGAGGGATTTTTTGCCAACAGGAGAGAAGTGCATTTGTCAGAGCAAAGTGCCGCTTTGAATTTGTAAAAATGATTACCTGCGATGACACGAAAAAGAATAGATAAATGCAAATGCATATATCATGGTTCAAAACAAATGAGTGCATTGGAGGAAAGGAAATCAGGATAACGATGGTCTGAAGCGAGCGTGAGCGGAGAGAGATAGGGTAGAAAAAGGAGAGGAAGTAAAAGCAAGAATGCAAGGAGGCCTGCTGTGTCCAGGGATGTCCGTTAGATGGAGCTGCTGATGGGCAGGAATCCAAACACAGAGAGTCCCAGCCTGCTGGCTCTTCGTTCTCAAGGACCTTTAAAGATCAAAGCCCAGCACATAACAAGAAAGGGGAAAAAGAGGAGGGATCCTGTGAAGCAGAAAAGCTTGCGTGCCCTTCCACTGATTAAGCTAGAACTTCCCACCCACTGATCTGAACAAAAAGCGCCAAGATCTAGGAGTCTATCTAAGTCTCAGTGAATCACCTCTGCAGTTGGCACCCATACTGATGGAGCACGGTTCCCTCTCAAGGTACAGACTCTAGCATGGATGTACTGTAAAGGATTCCTGTGAAAAAGGCTAAATAAAGACAGGCCCTAGTGGGATAGGAAGACGGGGTCACTTCCGCTGGTAAAGATAAGGAGTATTGTACTATCTGACATGCGGTGGCTGCATTTGACCGGGCTGAAATACTAAATAAGGCACGTGACCAAACCTAAGGGACATGAGAACCAGGACACTAAGAAAGCTGAGTTAGCCTTGATATGCTGCAGCTCTGTGAGGTCAAGCTAGCGAAAAAGACAAAAACACAACACTAATAGTCAATGCCTTCACAAACAAGCTCACAAGTGCAGTGCACACTTTTGCTTTAACCTTTGATCTTTGAGAAGTAAATAAGCCCAATTTAATTCTATCGCACATTAATTTTTAAACGATACATTACTAGGTCCTCCCAGTGATACTGTATTCATAAACGAAGGGTGGTTATATGTGTACGCCCATCTTCCAGGCAGCTCTTGGCAGTGTTGTATAGTCCTGTCTGTGAGAGGAAACTGCTAGCTTCAATAATTAATCCTGTACAAGATCCATCAATCACTGCATCTCGGAGAGTCAGGGAGACAGATACCAATCCTATTTATTTCAAGTGGGGGCGAGCGGTAGGGGTATGGATTACCAGGGTATGCGCGCTAGGCTGGCAGACTCCATGAAATGGAATAATACATCAGGTTTCAGTGTGTGCACCTCAGTTCCCCTGCCATTTGATCCAGAGAACTGAGAACACAATGGCATTTACTTTCAAACTCCTGTAAATATTAGCTGCGCAACAACGCACTGAGACAAGCATGCAAATAAGCACAATATAACAGCATTTTTGTTCCTTTTGCATAGGAAAAAAAAACTAAGTCCTTTGCAATGCAAAAATCCAGGTCCAGCAGTTCAAAACTAAAGGTAGAAATCTATTTCTCCACCCCTGAATAACTTTGCACCTCACTGAACACATGAGGGAGAGGGAAGAAAGATGGAAGATGAGAGGAATTGGAAGGGAGGAGAGAAGAGGAGAGAAAAGGAAAGAAAGGAGGTGGGGTGGCGTGCAATAAAAAATGAAAGCGCAAGCTGGGTTCAATTTAGAAGTTCCCATAGGAGGTGAAGTGACCTGTATGTGCAACAATAGAGGTCAGGCAATTTTGAGCAGGCACCCCTGTCATCAGAGTGTACTGGAGACCCCTGACTCAGAGTCAGGAGAAAACGGCAAAGTCCTTGTAGCATTCAAGACCCCAGAATGACCCACAGGTAGGTTCTCATTACAGACAAAGGCAGCTCGGCCCAGACTACAATACCGCCCTCCTACTGCATGTCACTATGGTTATGGAAACAGAATGATGGGGAACTAAAAATCCAGGAACACATGAGGATAATAAATTCAACTTTACAAACAAATGCATTGGGTTTTTTTTTCTAACTAAGAAGACTTCACATATAAACATCATCTTCATTATCATCCTCTTTAAAAATACAGTTTGCATAATGATGCAGAGGGTAAACAAAATGGAGGAAAGTTACTATACTGAAGGAGTAGGTATATGGCAACAACATATCAATGTCCAATAAATAGTCAAACATGTATTTTGTATTTCCACTAAATATAATAAACAAAGCTAGACTAACCAAAAGATTTTTTTTTATTATAAGAAATATATTTGCATTAATAGGAGCATATTATGAACAACACAGACAGAGAGCTGCATTTCAAACAGCACAAACTCTATCTCATGTTCTTGCTCTTAAATGAACAAAAACTATGCACATTTAATGGCAGTTTTGATGAATAACCCCATGAACAGTTGATTATGAATTAGAAAATGTATTCAGACTGGAAAAGGTGTACTGGATACATCCATTAGTGACTGCATCTTGAATTACCTGCTGATTATGTCTGTGCGTTTAATCTTAATCCAACAAAAAAGACAAGAAGAATCACTTAATACTCTTGACTGAACACATTTTGTAGCCTTAACAAGTATTATTCGATAATTATTCATACAGAGAGAACTATGCTATATCACATTTGATTATTCATTTTCTAAACCTGAATGCTTACAAACCTGAAAAACTTAAAATGTTGTTTATTTAATTTGTCTCTTTGTTTTATTGAATTTATTTGTGCTATGGATTGTAATGACTCTTGTTTTAACGTTCTAAGCTTTCAGCAGTTTATGTTGCATCAAAATGGGAATTGGAAATTGTGAAGTGGTAAAGTTCTGATGTCATAATAAGCTTATTTATTAAAATCCAAGATAACATGGGTCAGCTATTTTAGTTTCTGGTTGGCCCATTGAACATATTGTCAGGGCAATAAAAATGTGAACCACTGACCCAACCAGGTCTGTAAAAAAAATGGGCCCATTTAAATATTTTATCATTACACTATTGAAGCAGCAAGCATATACTGGCTCCTAATTTTTCAAATATGACACATCAATGATTAAAAAACTCTCTCTTTTTTGTAATTATCTGATATTAGTAATGAAATCTGTCTTTATGCTTATGCAGGGGAATTTATCAACAGTCACATTCAAGAGAAATATAGTTTTCAAAACCATAATGCTCTAAATGAGCTACTGGCAGCAATCCCAACATTATAAAATATTCAACAGGAAATAAAGAGAAATAAATGAATATCTATCCATATCAATAAACAAATAACAGGAAATTGTTTTGGTGTGCAAATGAAAGGCAGCTAGTTATGCAAATGGAGCTCCCCAGAAGAAGGAGGTGGCATTTGAACATTAATCTCCAATCCAGCATGTGAGAAGATATCAGCAGCTCCAACCCGAGGAGCCCCTGAGCACTGCCAATTCAAATTCAAGTCATGCTTTGGACACCTGTTCGTAAAAATGTTAAAGCATTTCTCTCACCAAAAACAAACAAGCAAACATGACCTTTAATTTCCACTGATTGCCCCAGAGAGGCTAATGAACTTCTCGGTAAACACTTGCAATTCATACGGGGTAATTTTAATTAGTCACAGTTGAGAGGAACGTCCCATTTACAACATCAAAAGAAGACAAACATTCAATCACAGGTAGACCGAGGTTCGACTAGGTGAGATGTATCAAACGGTAACAACTTATATGGAAATTAAAAATAAAAAAGTGAAAGCGGGTCCCGAAATCATCAAACTATGCTAATCAGTCTTTAAAAGTTAAATACCTGTTTCTGTGACAAGAACTGTTCAAACATCTTAACTGTTGTAATCCATAAAAGGAAGACTTTAATCCTGGGAAATGTTCTAATGAGCTCAGGCCTGTTTGGGTGGGGGAAACGGAGGCCCTCAGGAATAGAGGCGCTGAAAGGAGCAGGCGGAGAAGAATTGGAGGTTACCAGTCTAAATAACAAGCAGTTTGGGCTCTGAAATGCACCGACAGGCCAATACATCAGCATGCTAGCCATCTAGTGCTGGAACAGATCTCTGCCAAGCTACATTTTAGTCTGGGATCAGACACTTTGGCATCCATAATAAGAGCAATATGAAGCAGCCACTACTGACATAAAGAAAATATTTACTTTCTGCGAGAAAAACAAGAAGAGCACAGGGGGGGAGAAATGAGTGTGTGCATTTGATGACACTGGAAGTCAATATGACTGCCACATAAAAGATGCAGTACCGCTCTCACTGTGATACTGAAAAATGTGTTACTCTGCGATAGGGCTAAACGCAAACAAACAACTGTCTACTTGGAGCCCTACATGGAAAGGAGCTTTGAAATTAACTTTAATTACAGAAAAGCACAAAACATTTAGACAATATCAATCATGTGGCCATATTGGTAAATGCAGTATATTTAGATGGTGTTGTTGCATAATTAACTATGGGCTTGATTCAACGAATTAAAGTGAATTCAAGGTAAACAAGAAGACCTGGAAAAAAACCTTACAGTTCCTGTTTATCTCAGTCTTAAAGGGTCCAAGTCTTTGACTCACGACTATGCTAAATAGACACAAAAAAATTTGGATAAAAAAAAACAGTATATGCAACGTGCTATAAATAAAGCAGTGCAGTTTTTCTTTGAAAGAGTATTTTTCTTTCTTTTGATCAAAATAACAAATATTTTCATCAAAAATCAGGGTTATTTCACCATTAACATTCCTATTGTGTCCATAAACATCATCTTTGTTGTTATTATTATTATTATACGTATAAGGCTTTGTTATTAGAAGAAAAGTCAGAAATATATATAAAAATATGTTGATATAGATTTTATTTTTCATTAATATCAGCTATTTATTTGCTTAAATAGCATCTTCTCTGTTATTTTGACCAATTGTTGTCCGGTGATCTAAATTAGTATTTTAAATTTAGGAGAAAAGTGAGAAATAAACAAAAATATATTGATACAGACTTTATTTTTCATTAATATCAGCTATTTATTTGCTTAAATAGCGCCTTCTTTGTTATTTTTGACCAATTGTTGTCCAGTGATATAAACATTTGTATTTTAAATTTAGAAGAAATGTCAGAAATGAATATAAAAACATAATGATATAGATTTTATTTTTCATTAATATCAGCTATTTATTTGCTTAGCATCTTCTTTGTTATTTTTGACCAATTGTTGTCCGGTGATCTACATTACAGCATTTGTATTTTAAATTTAGAAGAAATGTCAGAAATATATATAAACATATATTGATATAGGTTTTATTTTTCATTAATATCAGCTATTTATTTGCTAACATGAAACCATTTATTACCTTGTCTGCCAGAATTTCAATATCACTGCGAAGCGAAATTAATTATACATCAGCAGACGAGGCAATTTCAATAAAACAAGCTTGTAGCGAGTAACTGAACCACAGCCTCATATTACAAATTACTACAACAAACGACTAACATAAAGGTTACGCAGAGGTTTCCCTTTGTTCATATGCAGCTCTTTTAATATTTGTTCAGTCTTTGCTCACAAAACAGTCATTATATTTTCAAAGGTACAGCATAGTGATGTGGATATAATTGAAGCCATGACCTCAAACCGTTAGTGAATAGATGTGACGCAGATTCCACAGGAGGGACGGCGAGTAGGGGGTCGGGAAAGATTCAGATGGGAGACGGAGATAAAAGGAAGGACGTTCCCTTTATTGTTGGACCCCGGCTGAGGAGCTAAACTAATCAAAAGTAGGTAACATAACGAGTGAGGCTGACTTCTTAAAAGTGACATCATATCAAGAACTGCTACTTCTCCTGAAGACATATAAAAACAGGTCAGAGAGTCGTAAAAAGCAGCTAAACATTCAGCTCTACAAAAGCGAGGCAAATCAACATTCGCATCACGAACGCAAGATGTTACTCCCTGTTCTAAACGAGGAATGCTGAGACTAATGTGCCTAACAAGCATTTTGTGTGAATTTAACCTCTCTATTGTAATCTGCAGGACAATTGTGCACTGGGAGGCTCTTGATGCATTGTAATCAAAAACAGAAGATTGCTCTGATCAGTATTTAATCTGTAAATGGCTTTCTCCAGCAGGTGCATTGACTCTCGCGAGGGGTATCATATTGTCTCTGATTTGGTAGGGGAAATGCAGTCATTTCTGGCCCAGTGAGCCAAACCTCTCCTTTTTTTTCCAGACTCTCCACATCCTGCGTAATCAGAACCCTCTCCCTGGACGTTGCCGCCGGACGTGACTGTAACCGGAAGATTCCGTTCCTTCTGCCCACGACTCTCCCTGGGCTGCTCCAGTGCCATGTGCGTCCGCGATGGCACCCCAGCAGGAGCAGAGGCATATTGTACACGGGCACCGTGCCACAGTAGTGCCGGGCAGAGAGGATTAGTCCTGATGACAGGGCATTAAATGTGTAGAAGTCCTTAGAGCGACTGAGCTGATGCGCTCTCATCCCACAGTTGGGCTTGGGTTCAGAGCCGAGAAAAGGTTCACAGGTCTTTAGTGGCTGCCACTCATTAGAGGCTGAGTGTCACACTAGCTTAGCTCCTCTTCCCTGCCTGTCTCCCTCTCCCAGAGGGTCGCTTCCAGAGACTGGCTCTTTTTTCGGGTCTGCTGAAATGCCAGATGTCCTTTTTGATGAGAAACCAGCTTACAAGTTTGATAGAAGTCATCATTCCTTGCGTGAAGCTCACTGTTTGTCAGGCCAACCAAACATACGAGCAATTTCACCATGAGAAAGATCACATCAACCAGAATGGTACATGTAGTATTAATTTTAGCTATGGTGAGAAAAGCAATTCTGAAAGCTAGAGAATGGATATCAAAGGTTACGGTCATTGCTTTATGGCATCCTTCCTTTCAAAATACACCTGAGAGACTAAAAATTGTGTGCAAGAAGATAGATTTTTAAGACATTGCCTCAAAAGTCTTTGCATATTGTTGAAAATAACAATACTATTATACACATCTTGGATAATTTATATCAGATTATGTCAGAAAGGCTAGAATAATTAACCTCACATTTCTTCAGATTGTTTTAAAAAATATCTCTCTGTACAGAGTCACACCTGAGCAAACTTTGAATTTGCCGTGATCTTTTTCAATATTGGCAATTGTGAACATCTCATAAACTGCCTTTTCTCTAAGTTTTTTCGTTTTGCCTCAAACTCTGTCATCTAATGTGCCTTTAGCCTATTTTATTTGTTAAGCCCAATGAATACTTCGGTTTTTACATATACAGTAGTTTAAGCATACAAAGCAAATGTGCTTTAAGTTGTTTAGCATAACTTTGTTGGTCCACAAGGTGTCAAACCTAAACCAAGACTTTTCTTCAGAGTCAGAAAAGGACATGGAAATGAATAATAAACTACTGCAAAGGAGAAAGCAACAGATAGTAGTGTTTGGATAGAAGTGTTTGTGCGAGGGGCATTATGAAAATACTCATTTTAATGGAAGAGAAAAACTGCAGACATCGTCCCGGGATGAATCTTTCTAGCGTGTATGTGTTTATAAACACTATCAAATGGAGTTCACTTCGAAAGGTTGTGCGTGTGCAATAATATGCATGCAAAAAAAAACAAAAACAAAGCACACTTTCAGCTTTATATGGTGCTGTGGCTTCTACAGTTAAATAAATTGTAAATTCTTCACCCTTATATTCTTCAAATCTCACCCTGACACTTTAAAAGCTGAGCGCTGCCTTTGTGCACATCACCTCTTTTAAACCACCTACATCCGTACCTCCTCCTCTTTCCATCTCCCTCGTTTTTGAGTAGATTGTTTTATCTAGCTTTACAGCAAACGGCTGAAACTTAATCCAACTCACATTTACCCACTGAATCCACAAAAGAAAAAGACGAGTGATACAAATATGGCCCGGAGTGCAGAACATCCAGCAGAGGAGTGAAGTGCTCCTACACATGACCGCTAGTCTGACTTGTCTGGACAGAGTTGGAAGCTACGCTGTCATCTGAATTTGACTGCGCTTTAACAAGGAGGCCTGTGTGTTACATGAGAGAAACTCGTATAACAACACACTCTGTGAGAGAAAAAAAGAGAAAAAAGACGTAACATGATGTGTTGTGACACACTTGGGAGGTTGATCCTTTATATTTCCTGTCCACATAAACTTAAAATGAACCTCGCAGTTGGTAAGACATAATTTCATTGAATAAAAAAAATCTACTAAGTGGGAAGAGCAGCAGGAGGGATATCAAGGAAATACAGGAGGTGTCACTTTCCGTAAGAGTCACACAATCAGCAGCAATGAGACTGCTTAATACCTCTCAGTCTGCCATCAGTGACTCACACCAGCCTCAGTGTCTGCCTGGCACACATGACACACAAATGCCCTTGCATTTTGGGGAAGGTTGCCCTCCATCCCACCAGCAGTACAGACCATCCGAATGCATGTGACATGAAGACAGCATACAAAAATTGATGAGTGACACAAGAAATGAATCGTTTTTACTGAACAAGGGAGCTTTTGATGATGCAGTCAAATAGCAGTCAGTATAGAGAGCGAGAGGCTTGCACTTTGTAAATATAGCAAACATGTTGGTAGGGTGGATTTTGCAATTTGCAGACAGAGCACCGTAAGATCCAGGTCGAGTTAGATTTGGGAAAGCCTTTGGGTGATGGAGACGGTCAGGGAAAGCACAGAGCAAGAGAGGTCAGGGGATGATAAGGGCTTTTCCTGCATGGTGAATCATGAGGCAGCATCTTTGTCAAATTTTGTGCCGCCTCTGACAGATCTTAAATAAATCACATGGCCCATGTAATCAGTTCTCAATCAACGCAATTGACAAGATAATGCGATAATGTTGATAATGTATAAAGGTGATGAAGACCATTGAATGTAAATTTCGAAAGGCGGAATGGTATTTACCAGATGGGTGACATTTTATCAGCTGTTCTCTGAGGTGTCAGCTTTTGAATTCTGTCCATTTTAAGTGTCATTTTGATCTTCTCTAATGTGCAACCCAAGCTCATTCTGAAAATGTACCGCTATGGAGAGCACCAAACACATCCCAGAAACAATTTGGTTTTTTGTTTTTTGCAGTTTTTGTTTTCGCAAATCCACCAGAGGCTGCTGTGTATGCTGTGAGATCTCAAATTTCTCTGGCGTGTGCCATTCGCGACTGCTGTTCCACGTAAATCCACCAGAGGCCTGAGGTCTGAATGTCCAGAGGTCTGAATGTCCAACGCTATCTCACGGCAATTCGTAACTTTTGATTTAGTGGCTAACGATCTAATTCGTACAATTTAGTACGATTTGCTCAACACCCAATGACAGTTGGGTTTAGGGGTGGGGTGGGGTTGGGTGCCATGCCTCCTTTTTTAAATCGAACATTTTGTACGACTGAACTCGTACGAATTCGTACGAATTAGCCACTAAACTGGCAAAACGTAAAATGCTTACGTTTTCTCGAGAGATCAGGCTGAAATGTCTGACTGTCTGACTGACTGACTGATCGACTGACCCACCCTCCTCCTTCCTTAATAACCAATAGTGTTTTCTAAAGCACCGATTGACCCGCCCACCCACTTCCTTAAACCCAACCGACAGTTTTAAAAAGCAATTCAGAAAACAAAAAGCCCTCGCCTAATTTTTACCACGTTTTCAGATTTTAGCACATTCTCATCCTGTTATTTACTTGTTTATTTTTTTTTTTTCTTACCCACTTTCTGGAACCGTTGTTCGCCAGACTCAAACCCCGCTGTCCTGGTCAACTCCTCTCTGCGTGTCAAGTACACTGACATACACACCAAGCTACTGGACAAACTGGTAACAGCAAGAAAGCCATCAATACAGAGGTAAGCGTACATCAATACATACTTCTGGCTACACAATTCGCGACCTCCAGAAATGTATATTGGGTTTTCAGAATGAGCTTATGTTGTTAATGTGCCATGGCAGATCACTGAAGCTGCTTCATGAACATTCAGACTACTGATGAAACAAACAGTTTGACAAGTTTAAATTTAGCACGTCTCATGTAATCACTCAATCATTGTTGCCTGCATGTTAGTCAACAGCTTGTAAATAATGGCATGAAACATCGAAAAGGCCATTAAATGATAATGAGCTCATTTGTTAAGCGTAGAAGAGCATTTTGCTAAATGTTGATTTAAGTAATTGAATTGTAAAATGAAAAGTATTAAAATCTTACAGATTTATTTATTTTAAGTTGCATTCTCTTTTGTTGATATGCTGTCTACGAATGTTAAAATGTCATGTTTTAAACATCTGTTTTTAAATTGTACTTTTTAATTGATCACTTTTCTATGAAAAATAGGACAAAATAGTGGAAAACATGATGAAAAAGTTGCATAACATTTGAAAATATAACTGTTCGGTATTCAGCCTTCAGTCAAGTGTTTCAGTATTTATTCAGCTTTGGCCAAGAATTTTCATTTTAGTGCTCTTCTACTAAAACATAAAAGCTAGCAATAGGGTTAAACAGTGTTTCCCAAGGTTTTTAGGGTCAGCAAGGGTCAAATACCCCTTTGGTGACAAAAATATGTAGTATACTGTATTACATTAGCAAATTACATTATTATACTACATTAGCATCTTCATGATAAACAGGTATTTCTTCAACTATGGCTACTTTTAAGCCAGTAATTTCTTTTAAAAAAACTCACAGTATTTTTATTTCCCCACAAACATCATCTGACTACAAACGCCCAGCCTTGTGTATATAATATTTATGGATTTTCATAAATTCAAAGTCTGAGACAATGACAAAAAAGCAGCATTTACAAAGTAACAAAAAATAGAACCATGATGAAAAAAAAAGAAAGTTTCAAAGTAATAATGATCTTTAAAAAAAATCATCCACTGGGACATAAAATTGCCTGTAGTTGAAGAAACACCATAATAGTATTACAGAAAATCACTTTGTAGAAATCTTTGTTACAAATAGAAGCCTAAGCCAATAAAACACGGCTAATGTTATTATATTATTTCATTACTGCAGATTTGTATTGAGTTTACAGTGTGCATTTTCCGAGCGGTTGTATGCAGATTGAGAAATATAGAATTCAAGTCTGTTATTTTATAAATAGATTTACTTTTATTTAGTGTATGTAATTGCTTGGAAAGAACACAAAGCACTATATTATTGTGAAGAGAGCAGTGTAAGTGAGGCAAATTAAGAGCGCTGCAGCAAAACTATACTTCTATCCAATGACTTTATAGACTGAATGTGCCCATATCCCATTAGAAGTGCCATTTGCACTAATTGACACAATTTGCAAACTACTGTGTTTTCTTAAATAAAAGGAAATTGAGGGGGGAAACTTTCTGAAATATCCCCCTGATTCCTTTCTGTAAATCTTCACGCATAATCCTAGGACGAACACGACATCATTCCACAATAAGTTCTGACATTTTTAAATCAGTTCCAAAAAGCACATTAATTGGTTGTGACTGCAAGCGCAACACCACAGGTCAAACGCGTTAAACCATCAGCTTCAATTAGGAAGACGACCGCTGATCTGAAGCAATATTCTCATTCACTCGTATCGTTCCAAAGCAGACGGCAAATATGTACAAACACACAGAACGCCTGATGTAAGCTGACAGCCTTTGAATGACAAGTGCACATGCATGGTTCAGATTTTTTTTACTGCTAGAAGCATCGCATCACATTACGTGGAAATAAAGCCAAACAATCAACCATATCCCACAATGCCGTATTTGCACTTCAAAGACAAACTATTCAACAAAACGAAACTGAGTCTCTGGTTACCAGAACCGCAGAGGGAAAACATTCAGAGTTAAATCTGACAAGACACAAACATTCGACGGCTGCTGCTGCTGCTGCTTTCAGCGTCTATTCCAGCATTGTCATTCATATCCACACCTCTCTCCCTTCAAAAAAAAAAAAAGCCACTTGTCACTCCATAAAGAATACGCAGAGGGATAAAGCAGTGTATTCAATTCATAAATATCCCTTTAAGAGGGCCACGTCAGTGATTTGTCACCGGGGACTTTTGGCAGAGCCGAAATTGATGTAAAGGTGACATGTGAGTTATGTATGTGGCTGTGGCAGCCGTTTTGATATTACTGAGCGAGGCAGAAAAGCTCAAAAAGCCCACCAGAGTGCTCCTCATCCCTCTCTTTACCTACCTGCAGGAGAGAAAGTCATTAATTTGAAGGAAAGAGTTTTAAAGAAAAAGCTTGGCATGCACACACAATGTTCCTTTGTCTCCTTTTCTCTGATGATGCCTGTCACTTAATGTGTGAAACCCATGCGTGCTTCAATGGGATCAATTGTAATAAAACTGCATCGCCTTCACTGAGCTATGAGTTTATGAATCTCCTTAGAGAAACTCAGTCATTTAAAATCCCTCTAGCTTACGGCAGCGAAACAATGTTTAGTTTCAATCTCCCCGCAGCCTCAGCGCAGAGAGGAGCCACGCCGCGCAACAGACTGAACACGAACAACAAATAAAATGCGAAAATCAAGCAAGTCACCGTCTCATTTCCATTAAATGATAAAGTAGCAGCGCCGAAAAGAAATGAACTAATTTAAAATGGCTGGCCTATAGGTCAAGGACGGCAGGAGCAAACGGTCTCTGATTTTTTTTTTCTCTTTTCTCCCGCAGTCATACAAATAAAAACATTTTACATTTTCATTTTCAATAGTAGAATCTAAGAGGCTTGTTATCTTTTCTTATTTGTTTGATGCATTGTGTCTGAAATGCCTTCAGGCTGGGATAAACGTACTTAAAGCACATTTTCATATGTAGATTATTATGTATACGGCTTTGTTAGATAGCGGGGCTTCTGAGTGATCTGAAATAGCATGTCACCGTCTACTGAAAGTCAATAAACAACCGAATCTCACTTTATTATAATCCTCAAATATTTTTTTCACTGCCTTCCCCTGGGAAAATGTTCAAAAACGTTACAATTGTTGACAATAAGCTTTGCACAACTACAGACAGACTGAGCCAAGCTTAACGGAAATGAAGAAAGTTGAAGAAAATGCGGTGTGCTACTCTGAATCAGCACTATAACGTCAATCTGCAAGATTTCTCTCATCACACTAGATAAATAAATAATGAATGAATGAATCACATCGCGTCTATATTTCCAGGGAATTAAAACATCTGTGAACAAAAGTGATGCTGGAACAGATGGCCAAAAATGATATATATGAAGTTTTAACTTACAAACTTCTGTGCAATTCACCACTACCCAAAAAAAGCAACAGAACATGAGCTAAAATATTGAACGCCAAAACATAAATGTTTTACGAGCACATTATAAACTATTGCAAATTTATATTTGCACGAATGATAAAATGAGATCTTTGTATATACAGAAAGCTTTATGAACCTGCTGTTCATAAAGAACACTCAATCTACTTTCAGCGAATGAAAAATCCTTTGCTAGCACAGCACGGAGAGAAGGCAACTTCCTCCTGCCACAAAAATAAGGCAATCATGCAGTTGCTGTTAATATCTGAACTGACTGCAGAATCCCTAGAGAGGTTTCTATTAACACATTGTGTCCGTTTCACTGCTTAAAATAAACGAGGTTTTATCTCTATAAAGTCAGCAGGAGTTAAAAAAAGACAGCAGCAGATGGCGGAGAGAGGTGACCTTACCTCATTGGTGTTCCACCTGTGTCTCTCCTTTGGCAACGTGGAGCATTTTGGTAGACATTCAAGCAGCTTTTTGGGCAGGTATATTTTCAAATGTCCATGTTCATCTGCAAGACAACAAAAGGAGCATTTAATAAAGATAAAAAGCGAGATAAAAGCATTTCTTTAATTACTCAATACCCATTATGAACTAATACATGCTAATGTATAGACTTGAGTGAATTAATAAAACAACCAGAATATATAGACCTGACAAAAGTCTTATCACCTATCCAAGTTTTAGGAACAACACATAATAACTTTACTTATACTTGATCATTTGGCATCAGAAGCGGCTTATGTGAAAGACAAATGCCTCTAGATTACGCTTATTTTACCAAAAAAGAATATGATCATTCATTGATTTTTATAATTATTTAACTAGAACAGTAAGGTCTGACTTTGCTTAGACAAAAGTCTTGTCACTTAACAGAAATAACGTACAGCATAGAAAGTAAAGTCATGGTGCGGTGGAAGAAGAATTAACATTGTGTAGGACTCCCATGAGCTTGGACAACTGCATCTATACATCTCTGCAATGACTCAAATAACTTATTAATAAATTCATATGGAATGGCAAAGAAAGCGTTCTTGCAGGACTCCCAGAGTTCATCATGATTTTCAATGCCTCCTATTTCATCTTACCCCAGACATGCTCAATAATTTTCATGTCTGGAAACTGAGCTGGCCAATCCTGGAGCAGCTTGACCTTCTTTGCTTTCAGGAACTGATGTGAAGGCTGAAGTATGAAAAGGAGCACTATCCGGCTGAAGAATTTGCCATCTCCTGTGGTTTGTAATGTAACGTGTAGCACAAATGTTTTGATATCTCAGGCTGTTGATGTTGCCATCCACTCTGAAGATCTCTTGCACGCCCCATACTGAATGTATCCTCAAACCATGATTTTGTCCTTCACCAAACTTGACTGATTTCTGTGAAAATCATAGTTCAATGCAGGTTCCAATAGCTCTTCTGCAGTATTTGTGATGATTAAGATGCAGTTCAACAGACGATTCATCAAAAAATCTACCTTCTGCCACTTTACTAAATGATTAACTAGAAGTTATTATTTATTGCTCATACAACTGGGATCGACGACAAGACTTTTGTCAGTTAGTGTACAGTTGAAGCCAAAAATATTAGTAATAAAATTATTATTAAGGTCAAGAAAATTAGCCCATTTTATATGTTTTTATTGCCTACAGAACAAATTACTGTTATACAATGACTTGTCTAATTAAACTAACTTGCCTAGTTAATGTGATTAGCATAGTTACGACTTTAAATTGAACTTTAAGCTGAATACTAGTATCTTAAAAAATATTATTTACTGTCATCATGACAAAGATTTTAAAAATCAGTTATTAGAAATGAGTCATTAAAACTATTATGCTTAGAAATGTGTTGAAAAAAATCTTCTTTACATTAAACAGAAATTTGGGAAAAAATACAGGGGCTAATAATTCAGAGGGGCTAATAATTCTGACTTCAACTGTATATGGTTTAATATTAGATTATCCTCGGCAGTTCTTCAACAATCTTCATACACAGCACATAACAAGGATCATTAATTAATGGGTACCAATTATTCTGACTGCAAAGAGCGACTAATGAGCAACTCGCAGAATGAGAAGGTAAAAATGTTAGATGAATGAAAATGGGAATTAATGGGCCAGGCGTACTGTGAGGGAAAAGGCGAAAATGAAATTGTGACATATTGTGATGAGAACCATCAGACTTGAGGTGTTACAGCAGTGGAAGTCCACTCTCAAGGGCTTAAGGGGAACTGATGCTAAGCTTTATTAAGACTTTAACTACCCAATAAAGTACACAGCCACCCTGATCCTGACTGCTCCAAAGAACAGTAAAAAGCACAAATGCTGGCTAAAGATAAAAGAAAAAAAAGGGAATACAATTTGTTCTGGGGCAATTAAGGCAGGGTCATATATCAAGCTTTCTTCCATTCTTACCTTGTCTGTCTCTCGCTTTCCATTCCTAAGGGCTTGGCAGGCCAGTCAAATCACTGCCATTTAACTTTCATTGTTAAGTGAAAGTTCACTTTCAGGGTGGAATTTCTAAATTACAATGAAATTGTCTACAACTGTAAATTGAGTCCAATTATAATCACCTTACGACCAACTGCTGATTATACGTTCGTCTGTCACCTGCACCCACATGACATTTACATTCCATTCCACTAAAACCCCTGTAAGACGTCAGCATTATGGATGAATCAGAAAAAAAAATGTTAGACTAAAAATTAGTAGGGTGAAGCACGGTGGCTCACAGCAAGAAGGTTGCTGGTTCAAGTGCCAGCTGGGTCAGTTGGCATTACTGTGTGGAGTTTGCATGTTTTCCCTGTGTTTGCATGGGTTTCCTCCAGATGCTTTGGTTCCCCCACAGTCCAAAGTTGCACAATATTGTAAAAATATTGCTCTGCGATATTTTATTTTGCTACAATTTATATTGTGATATGAATAAAATTTCAGCAGATGACTTGAATAGCTCTATTTGGAATGAAATCATTAACTTAGATTGATTAGAATATTCTTGTAGAGTAACAAATTAAATAAATTGCAAGAATAAAAAAAGAGATAAAAGCGAAAGAAGTCAGATATTCAGGTACAGTAATACGATCCGATACTATCACGATATTGTATCCCCGATAATGATAGATCACGATATCAGCAATATCACAAGTAAACCATCCACAATATATCATATTTGAAAAATTAAGAGGGGAAAAACGCATCAAAAAGTTATAAGATGTATTTCTTTTATTAACAGCGCGTATCTTTCATAGTGTTGCAACATTTATATATGTTCGATCCGCCATTGTGAGAAACATCACCTCATGCATATTGATATTTTGTCCTGCCTCTTCTGAATAATCAAATGTAATGTAAAATGTAAACACTATACATTCTTCACTGCTGATTAGCAATAATAATCCCACCTCCACATTACAGATGCTGCGATGTGACTATTGCGAATGCACACATTGCAATAGCGATGCTGAAATGATATATTGTGCAGCCCTAGTCCAAAGACATGCGCTATAAGTGAATTTGGAACTACATTGGCCATAGTGTATGAGTGGAAGGGCATTTGTTGCATAAAACATATGCTGGAATAGTTGGTGGTTCATTCCACTGAGGCGACCCCTGAATATGGGACTATGCCGAAGGAAAATTAATGAATAAAGATGAGTAGCTCTACTTTAGAAAATAGATACAGAGTCATCCTTTCTTTGTGAGCTAGATACAAAAGCTTTCCAAATAAATAAATAAATACAATTCTAAAATTCATTTTATGCAATAAATAATCCTCTGACTGCCTCAAAACCCTAAAATGTAAAAAACAAATGTGTATTTTTTCCCCAAATGATTATAAAATTAACATGTTATGCATATAATAAAACAGGAATGCACATAAAGCCTCAATTTCATGTTCATGTCTAAGCCATTACTTTGTAAGCTCAACCTAAATTTCAACACCAGCACAATGACAGGATATCTAATCCACAACAAACATCCTAACAGGGAGTCAAAAAAATGACATAATATGCCTGAGTCACCGTCAAAAAACACCCCCGCCATTTTCCTAGGGCTGTAATTGTGACAAACAATCATCTATCATTTGCGAATGTGACGCTATACCAAATCCTGTAAATGCGGTTAGGAGCATGCTTGCAAATCAGTTCGATTTCCTCTGTCTCTAAGCTAATGCGCTTATACATGTGTTTCGCCGCCGCTCGCGTCACTGATGACAAATAAAGACACATATGCTGCAGCCAATTACCCATCTCCAGGTCTGACTGTTTGTGCTACACTGTCAAAATGTTACGCAATATTGAAATAACCCTGGTATGAGGGCCACTTTCTCTACATCGGCTAGAAATATATTTGCTTTTCTCAAATGACAGAGACATCAGCTAAACTGGTCCAGTTGTGAATCGTTCATTCTTCTCCAGTTGTCAAATAATCGGCTCTTATATTGCAGACATCTGTTTATGTCAAAGAATAGGATTTTGTCATATGTTTGGACTGAGAAATATAGCTGTATAGACATAATCACATCTCTAAATCTTTGTCTTCTATACCCTATGAATACCATAGCAAAAACATCACTTATCACTGTCAACAAAGCCATTTGAAATTTGATTTATTTTACTTTATTAATCGTAATTCGCTAAATAATCACAGGGAAATGAGACTAGAAGATAATAAATATGTGAATCAACCCTCAATTGGTCATTATTTTACATTTTTACACAGATCTTTGATTTAAATACACATTGTGAGACATGTTATAACTATGTGGTGCAGAAGTGCTGCACTTGGTTAGCTAACAGTCTACTCAAATTCAATTCATCTTTATTTCTATAGCGCTTTTGCAATGCAGATTGTGTGAAAGCAGCTTGGCATAGAAGTTGTAGTAAATTGAAACTGAGTCAGTCCAGTTTTCAGGGTTAAAATTCAGTTTACTTCAGTTGAGCGTGGTTTAATTTTCACTGCTGAAAGTTCAAACACTGAAAAGCAAATCCATCGATGCGCAGTCCCACTCAGAGCTTCTGGTAGTACCCAAAGTCCACTAAAATAGGTCGGGCCTTCTCATTTATGGCCCCTAAACTCAGGAATAGCTTTCCTGATATTGTCTGAGGCTCAAACACAGTCAAATGTACATATATCAACTTTTAATTGTCTGGTTTTGTGTAAATTCAGCTGCGGCTGTCCTGTGTTTACAGTTTTATAGTTATCGGTTATATTAAAAATGACACTGGAGGACTTTGGCATTAATAGTACTGTAAGGATTTTGTGTTTTTTGTATAATAGATTATAATCACGGTTTATTAAAAATCACGGTTTGAAAAAATGTCAAGGTTTTAAAACAGCCAAAGTTTTCTTCTATACTGTTCCCAAGTAGGGCTGTGCAATTTATCGCAATCGCAATAAAATGGCGATTTAAGCACATGCAATTTCTGAATCGTGTAAGGCTGCAATTTTATTTATTAATTTATTTAGATTTTTATTCAGAATACGTTCTTGTGCGCATGATTTTAATGTGTTAACCAATCAGAGCTGACGCAGCACACAGGGCAATTGCAGCTAAGCTGAGTGGGAGAAAGATGTTAACCAATCAAAGCTCACTCCGTGCAAGACTAAGTTGAGCGAGAAAACCGAATAGGTGGTTTTGATTTAAGTTCGTTTTTATGTATTGTTATGACTAGAATTGAGGTTAATCTTTAATTTTTCATGTTTTTAAGACAATTTATTACAGTTTTGTTTATCAGGCAGTTAGTACTACTGTGTACAGTATGTTTTTAACTAGAGGTGAGGCTAGTTAATCTTAATTTATTTCATGTTGTCTGTTTCAAAGACTATTTTACTACAGTTTTATTTATTAAACTTAATACTTTATTTCATTGTGAAATGTTTTGTTATACACTTTTTGTGCAGTGAATGCATTTATATTGTATGTAGCTTGTTTGACGAAGCAAAAACAGTTGCCAAAATTGCAAATAAAATCGCAATATTTGTTCCAAAAATCGCAATATGATTATTTTGTCCATATTGCACAGCCCTATTCCTAAGGTATGTGCATGATTTTTTTATTTCTGTTTTTTTTAGGATAACTATCTCAAGCAGAAAAGATATCCAAAGATGCCTTTTAAATTGTATATTTAGATTTCTTATCTGTGTTTTTGAAACAAATGAAGACAGCAGAAGTCAATAATTCATTCGAATTACTTTGCCTGACATGTTTACTGTTCCAAAATTTTTTAAATATTTCTCAAAATTAAAATATATTGTTTTCAAAGGGGGGGGGGTTTGGTTGTTTTTTTACCCAGACAGTTAAAAAGAATATATTTTAGAGTAGAACCGTGAAAATGTGATATTTTTTATCTAAGGTTATCATACCGTCAGAATCTTATACTGGCCCATGCCTACTTGAATCATCCTGAATGGATAAAGACTGTACATTTTGTTGCACATTATATAATTGTTTGCTAATTAAATTGAAAATTGATTCAGTTATTGTGTCTTTTATCTGGTAAAAATGATTAACTTCTGTATATAAAGTTCCCTCATAATTTTACAAATCTTATCGCACAATATCTGTTTACATACTTATAATTATATACTCATTAATATATTGTGTGTCTGTTTTTTTTTTGTATGTGTGTCTGTGTGTGGGGGGAGGGGTGTTGAGGGGATTTATACCGTTTATAAATACAGCACAATACATCCTCAAGATTGCTTCATAATAGTGGGTTTAAATTTAAAGGCTCTGACTTTTAGTCGTCCTTCCTGTCTACCTATGCCACCTTTGAAAATGTCTTACAGTGACTGCGCTCAACAAAGCCTTATACTTTATTCAAGAAATGTGATTCTCAAGTGTGCGCTTCTTGTTACCTGAACCCTTTTCAATTTGTCTGAGAACCCCACAAAAGCTCCAGCTTCTGTTTGTGAATATAAAACAAAGGCCCGTGTCTCAAGCACAAGCTGACCAGAAATCAAAGATGCTCACTTCAAAATGGCAAAGCCCCATGTCCCTAGTGCTTCTTAAAAGGCAAAGTCACCCTGCCTGTCCATTCTGTAACACATCTGTTTTTAATTTTCTCTGATGTTTGGGTGTCTAAAGTTATGAAAGACAATACTGAGAGAATATGGACTTAAAGGATGCCTATGAAATCTCGAATGAGAAAAGGTGGAGGTGAGAGAATGAGGGAGAAATAACGGCTCACTGAGAGGAGTGTAATCCCAGCCTGGAGCAAGGTCCTATAACAAAGAGTTTACAGCTACCTGATAAGGCCGCGAAACAACAGTGTGACTCTCTGTGCTCTTTCGTTTGGGGCATGGAGATAATTCTGGAGATTGGGGTATGTGCTGAACGTGGCGTACACTGATGGGAGAGATTGTACAAGGGTAAATGAGTTTTACAGTAGAGAGCTGAGACTGGTATCTGGAATCATTTGGCTCACTCAATTAACATTAGCATAGAGCACCTGCTCACCAATGACAACAAGCTGCCTTCCCACACAGAGAGAGAAAAAAACGATTTATCTGTGTTGCAACTAGTGTCAGTGAATGTAAGAGGTGAAATCAAAATATGATAGCCTAATAACAGGGTTCTTGCACCTTTTCAAAAGTGAAATGTATGCACTTTTGTAACTTTTCCAGCCACATTACAAGTTTAACAAATTGTATATTTACATTTGGGCTGAGCGATTTGGCCTAAAATCGATATCTCGATTAATTGAACATGTTAACTCGGTTACTATTAATGATTTTATTACTGACATAGTTTACTGACAGGTTTTGTACAGTAAAAATGCACATATTACAAGTGAGAGATTTCTGAATGAAGGGTGCATTACTTGATGTTAAAATAATTAAAGGACACACACTATCTACTATCTATGATTGTTTATTGAACATCAACGGTGAACAACTAAATTTAAAACACACATTGCCTAAAACAAACAGTTGCTTTTTTTGTTAAAAGTTAAAATTAATAACCTGCCCTTTTGGAAACAAAAAAAAATATTTTCAGTGTTTTTCATATTAAAAGTAGAAAATCAGCAGTATCTCTTCTAAATAAAATAGCTCTTGCATATCCTATAAATAATATTTTAAACAGTGAATTTCCTGCATCTTCTGTAAATATATATTTAAATTTAAATAATAATTTTTATGTAAAGGATAATATGCTGTCTTAAGGTATCTCTGGTACAGATTTCAATCATCGTCAGTGACGTGCAA
The DNA here is from genome assembly GCA_903798035.1 of Danio albolineatus. NCBI lineage: Eukaryota > Metazoa > Chordata > Actinopteri > Cypriniformes > Danionidae > Danio > Danio albolineatus. The sequence continues at coordinate 6,010,190 of CAIGQQ010006052.1, read as the reverse complement.
AGTAAGGCCCAAGAATGGGTCCATCGTCCTACTTGACCAGAGATAGATGTGGCTGCAATGTGTGGCTTACAGAGCAGGGTCACATGACTCCATACACAGTATGGAAAGTAATTGAAAAAAATTGACCTGAATTATTGTATATTTTACAGTAAAGATGTGCAATACTGTAAATACATATACAGCAACATATGTGTTGCTGTAAATGTAAATACAGTATTTTTGCTGCAATTGATTTACAGTGAGTTACTGGCAACTGCTGCCATTAAGTTAATGTAAATTCAAAATTGTGAACAGTGTATACTGTACATACTTCACGTTATATCTGATGCTATATTATTCTGTACTATAGAAAAAAAAAATTAAACTTTTTTTTATGACGTTTGCTACAAGCCCAACATTGATTACTGTCTTTAAATATCTTAAATGCCATTTACTCACATCTTAAATTTGTCATCTTTGCTCATAAATTAATATTTATTTTATTTTCATGCATTTTTCACTCATGAAGCTATAACCTCCATGAACTTTGTCTTCTCCTGCTGTTTAGGCAAAGGATGCACATTTTTAAAAGTTCATGCTACTGGCACATGTGCAGATTCCAGAGCTTTTTATTTTATGCAAAAGTAAAATAAAATGTTTAATTTAAAGTTTATTATTAACCTATTTAGGATAAAATTCTTATGAAAGCAACTTCATTACACTTCCAAGAAGTTTTAAGTACTTCATCCAAATTCTAAACACTAAATTACCCGTACTAACCTTGTAATTACTTTTAAATAAATGACAAATAAAATTGCAAATGCCTATTTTGTAACATTTAAATATATGAATAAACCCATGAAAAGATGGTACAACTTCATAATGTATCCTTTCTATGCCAAAAATGAAAAAAAAAAAAAAAAACAGCATGACAACGTTTGGTTTTATCCATCAGGAATTGCTTAGGTTGTGAAAAGGGGGAGTTGTGAATAAATCCAGACCTGAACAAAGACAGGCAGGTGGTGACAGGTCTTGGCCATCTGCAGACAACCTCAGATATAGATCAGACAGTGTAGGCGGAGTCCTCTCAGACCAGTCAAAACTCTAATACCTGCCCTTTCTGTAATCATTTCAGACCACACACACACACACACACACACACACACACACACACACACACACAC
>CAIGQQ010006052.1:5986938-6009017 GCA_903798035.1 Danio albolineatus | reverse complement strand
ACACACACACACACACACACACACACACACACACACACACACACACATATTCAACCCATAACCGAGGCCTGTCACTCATCAGAGTCAACAAACATTCTTTATGACATGCCCACTGATGACATCTCTTAGAGAAAACCACATACACAACACGAGTTACATACCTCTATATCATACCTTTATATTTTTGGGCTAAATTGTAATGAATATATGTATTTTTATAACTGTTTGTTGTCCAATGAAACAATTGTGAAATTAAATACATTAAACTAATATAATATAATATAATATAATATAATATAATATAATATAATATAATATAATATAATATAATATAATATAATATAATATAGAATTTAACAAGGCTTATGATGCTATCTGAAAGTGAAGTGAAGTGCCCAAAATATGAGAATTGTGCATGTTCATTATCACAATATATTAAACTATTGAATATTGGTGTATGTCTTAATTTAACCATGTACATCTCAGCTATGATCCACATTATTTTAAAATCATTTTACATTTTAAAACAAAAACTATTTCGATTACCACTATTACAATAGTGACTGAAAGTTTCAAATTCTACATATTTTGCCTTGGGGTAAAATCATGTGGCAGTGCTTGCTGACTGAAACTTATGAAGTTTAGCAGTAGCATACAGAAGGCTCATGCTCCCCTGACAGCAAAATGGAAATTTTCATCTTTCAATACTGGCATGACTTTCTAACATTTACAAATGGACAAAATGTTAAATCCAAGTAGCACATTGAGGAAAAGGAAAACATTTCAACTCAAATTAATGCACTAAACTGTGCAAGTAGCTTTTCTGTCAGTAGGACATCGAGTCACTTCCAACTATAACAATTAATTATTGTTAATTGTTAATTTTTGTTATAATTAATTATTGTCCATTAATTGAATAATAAAAATAATAAAATAAAATGAATTGTAGTTAAAGTCACAAATGTTACAATTTCTTATGCCTTAATGCTTTTAAAATCATTATAGAATTCAAAAACAAATGCAAATGATGAACTATAATACAAACTCAACATTGCCTGCGATGGGACTTTTGCGGATGATCACATCACGATATTGACGCTGAAACGATATATTATAATGTGTATTTATTTATATATAAAGTGCATTCATTGTGTACGGCCATACACTGAAAGTGAGGAGGAGGGGGTCCTTCCATACCACCACCAGTGTGCAACATCCACTTGGATGATGCAACGGCAGCCACAGTACAACAGCGCCAGTGCACTCACCACACACCTGTTATAGGTGGAGTGGAGAGACAGTGATACAGCCAATTCAGTGGATGGGGATGACTGGGAGGCCATGATGGTTAAGGGCCGAGAGGGAACTTGGCCAGGAGACCGGGGTTACATCCCTACTCTTTACAAAAAGTGCTATGGGATTTTTAATGACCACAGAGAGTCAGGACCTCGGTTTAACGTTTCATCCAAAAGACAGCATTTACTGACAGTATAGTGTCTCCTTCACTTTACTGGGGCATTAAGACTCATACGGACCACAGGTTGAGTGCCCCTTGCTGGCCCCTGCTAACACCCTTTCGCACAACAACCTAGTTTTCCCATGTGGTCTCCCATTCAGGTACTGACCTGACTCAGCCTGTGCACCCCTACCTTATAACATTTAAATATAAAATGTAAAATGACATATTGTAGAATTCAATAAAACACCTATAGTCCTACAATAAGGCAAGGAGTCTATATATAATCTTAATGGTGGATGCACAACTAAAGCAGGACCGCAGCAGTATGTGATTTGTAGTGCCTGGTTGACGCTAACCAGCCAATCCCTGAGCCATTATTGCACACTGATATGAACATCCGCATACTGTTAGACAGTTAGTTCACTAAGTTACTATATGTTTTGAGAATAATGAAATGAAACATTATGGTTACAAAAAAAACAGTATGAGGGATGATAATTAAATGGTAAAACAGCTCAAATAAGCCATCCACTGTATTCGCTGTGAATTAAAAGCAGACGTTTATCAGTGTAAAACGCTATTAGGGATTTGAAGACAGGTACGAAGCTGACTGGTGCTGAATTTGAGCTCACATCCAGGAGAGTGAAAAACATTCACTGCTCCGATTAGATGACTGGTTGTTAATTAAAAACCCTTCATACTAATAAAATCCCTTCTAACTCCTCCCAGAGCACAACTTGAAAGACCTCTTGAGATGTTTGGGCTATGCTCCTTTTTCACCAAATAAAATGAATGGCATTGAAATGAGGGCTCATTGCTCCGCAGTTAAAAGCAGACAGAGAACAGAGCAGAATGCTAATTTGCTAAAGTTCTAACGCCGGCTGCTTTAATAAAGAGCAGTCTATCAGTGTCAACACACACCCTTATCTGACATTACTGCGGCTCGGGGACTGGGAATGAGCTCCGGCGTCATAAAAAATAAAAATAAAATTGCAGAGAGTGCCAGGGAACCAAACGACAAGAAAACATTCACAAAGTCAAGGAGCTGTTATGACTGTGCAGACACACAGGTGAAGCAGAAGGCTGAGGAAAGCTTGGTTAAAATGTCTTAATATGTGAATTTAGACATTAATATCTATTAAGGTGCGTTCACACTAAGCATGATAACGATAAATAACAGATAAATATACTAGTGTCCACACAGACAAATGATAATGTGTTTATTTTTAGATTCAGCATTATCCCTTGATACCAGCAGGTGTCCTCGATATGTTACTACAGCATCTGAACATACTATTGAGCTTATGACATGTAATCAATCTAATCAAACGGTGAATTTAGGAATCATATTCAGGTCCTGGATTCCTGCTGTACTTTTATTTTCATACTTCAATTTGCCAGTCCGACTTTCATAACTTCCGATCATCATTTCCCACGCTATAACCAATTGTTTCCACAATAGTCATTACCTTTAAATAATCTTTTAAAAGAGTGCTTAGCATCAAAGTATGTGCTTCCTGGCAGTGTCATCTGTATCTTTACGTAAATTGCACGAGCCCTTTAATTTTCAATGGATTCTGACTGGTTGTCAGTGTTTTATGGTTAATCAGCTGGGAAAAATCATTCTGAAAGTGATCTTAATGATATCGTTCCTCTGAATTTGTATTGTTGTGGTGTGGGATATGCTATTCTTTAACATTGTGAATGAATTTTAGAACTATATTCTAATCGTTATCTTTATCATACCGGCCCTATCATACACCTGGTGCAATACGTGTTTGGAGCGATTTGTTGCTATTTTCAGACCAGCGCGACCCTAATTTTCACGTTTTGCGTCATTTTGTTTAAATAGCAAATGCATTAGTGTTACTTTGTGGACTTGTGGGTGTGCCAGTCTATAAAGGAGGTGTGTTAAGGTGCATTGTTGGTGCATTGCTATTTTGAAAAACTGAAATAGGCCGCTCCATTGACCAACTAAAGATAGTCTAAAGTCCAGCGCACAGGTCGCATTAGTTATGCGCCTATGCATGTTCAGACACTTAATGCACACAGGATCTACAGCAATTCACAAATATCTTTACATATGAAAAAAGGATTAAAATTTTACAAAAATTATTTACTACACAGATATATATAAAAAAATGCTACCTCCATACCCTCTTCATGTTCAGGGGGCTTTTTCAGTTTACTCATGACAATGCGTTTTTATTATAATGTTATTATTATTAGCAGGTCACGAGATGCTTCAAGAGGAATCAAACAAATTAATGTGATATAATTTTAATCAAATAGGCCATAATGCTAGGTGTTCCGCAATAGCTTGACAACGTGTGGCAAACTCCTTTATAATATATCGAATATGGTGCGGTTTCATAATAAGCAAGCTGTGAGAATCCGCTTTCTTTGACTCAGAAGTTTTCTGCATTTCCTTTTCTTTGTTCAGTCTGTCAAGGTCAAGAGATCTACGAATAAAAATAAATCACTGAAGAGCTGCTATATAATTAAAATGTAATTCTAATTGAAAGCAACACTGACCCTGGTAACAGCATCAAGGATGTTCGCTGACAGTATACAACCAGGCCCGTAGCCAAGGGCGTTTGGGGGGTTCGGATGGTTCGGAAGACCCACCCCTCACTGACCCCTCAGGTCTATAATTAGTCCCATACATGAACTCATTCATTCATTCATTAATTTTCTTGTCGGCTTAGTCCCTTTATTAATCTGGGGTCGCCACAGCGGAATGAACCGCCAACTTATCCAGCATTTTTTTTACGCAGCGGATGCCCTTCCAGCCACAACCCATCTCTAGGAAACATCCATACATTCTCATTCACACACATACACTATGGACAATTTAGCTTACCCAATTCACCTGTACCGCATGTCTTTGGACTTGTGGGGGAAACCGGAGCACCTGGAGGAAACCCACGTAACCACGGGGAGAACATGCAAACTCCACACAGAAATGCCAACTGACCCAGCCGAGGCTCGAACCAGCGACCTTCTTGCTGTGAGGCGAACGTGCTACTCACTACACCACCATGGCGCCCATACATGAACTCATTTGTCCTATTTTGACTACTATGCCACCATAAACAGTGACAATAAAAAACACAATCTGACGTAAGTAAAGTCATCTTTCACTACTGACCTGCTGTATTGTTTTCACATCGAGAAAGAAACTTTTTCTAAATCACGGACCTTATCCTTGAAAACATAAAATGACCTATAAAAAGGTTTGAAGCACCAAAAGCTGCCCATATTGAAATGAATTTGAACACTACTTTGGCTATTGTTGTTATCCATAAATTTTCAAATGTCCTTTTTACAAGAGAGGCTAGAAAAATCTTGAAGCTCTACATTAACATTAGAATTATTCATATGTTTACATTTTTATTATTCGAATAGCCGAATTCTGACTACTGAGGACAGTTCTTAAGACAGAATGTGCTGGCCAGTTTGTTATCAGTCTAATAAATGGCACAATAGGCTACAGTTTTTAATTTAAAGCTTTAACAGATTTCTGTTTTATTCTATTTGATATATATTGTCATAAAATTGTATTTAAAAACTAAGTATTTTTTCATATTTATTTATTCTAAATCTTTAGGAAGTATTTTTGGTACATCGAAAGGTGTAGTTGTGATGACATCTGATAAACTAATGCAGCTATAAATGCTTAAAATATCACTAAAATGCAGTATTTAAAGCTCACAATGAAATAGAAAATGAGGCGAATAACTGCAAAAAGGCTCACTTTTGGGGAAAAAAAAAAGAACCAATTATCAAATATATATTTTTCCAAACCTCCAAACACATGAGAACTTTGCTGGGAATATATAAGGGTCCTAATCCAAACCCTATTTACCAGTAAGATGGGAAAAGCTGAATCTAATTGAGCAGCTGAAGCTAACTTCATCCTTCATCCATTTAATATACACAATATATTTGTATTCCTGGATTCAAAAGTTACTGAATTACTGGATTAAAAATTACTGAACAGCATACTTCTTTTTAATTGTGTCGTTTTATTTTATATTTAAATAAGTTAACCTGTACCAAAACATGACTAGTGAATACAGCCCTCAACAGGATTTTATGGCTAAAGTACAAAAGACAGCTTATATTAAAATGCATTTAGTTGTTTGACTAGGATCATGCATGGAATTTGGCATAAAATTCTGCACTGGACAGCTAACAGTAATTTGCTAATATTTATTATTCAAGGTCACTTTTTTAAACAAAGCCAGCAAGAAAAAATACAAAAGGTGACAAACCTCCACCTGGACTGACTTTATATAGATAGAGAGCTAGCAGTCTTACACACCAAGAGAGAATCAGAGGATGAAGTCTGGTTTAACAACCCAACGACTGTGTCTGCTGGGCCTCAGCCATAACAACCCTCTCCCCCGCTTTGATCCCATGGATGTAAACGGCAGATCCTGCTGCGCAACTGCAGCCTCTAATGCCATCTTGTTTCCTGTATTTTCTTGCCTAAACAGCAGTGACGATGTGGACATTAGCATAATTCTGTCTCCCTACCGGTGAACAACAATTTGGTTGTCAGATCCTAAAGTGCAAGGCAGGCTGAAAAGCTAGCCTGTTATATTGGGAGATGTGCAGCGCTGAGCCCAGCTGAGGGGGCAGCCAATTACTACAGCAGCCCTGATCAGGAGAAAGCAACTCTCCAGTCAGGTGCATGAGGGGAAGAAAGTAAAGAATAGACAGAGGACCAAGAGAGTATAATAGATAGCCTATAGAAAGAGCTCCCACAAACAGAGAGCGAGTTAGAGAGAAACGAGAAACTAGTGGAGGGACAAAAAAGGTTTTTCTGCTTCTGCTTGCCACCCACTCAGAAGGGAATTCTCTCATTAGAAGGGCAGGTAGGACGGGAAAAAAATATATATCACAGCAGCAGGTCTTGACACAGCTGTGCCTACAGACACGGCTCGTTTCCAACTCACAACTTCTAACTGTTGGATTGTGGGAGTTGGGGGGGGTTTTGAAGTGGGATGGGCCCCAGTCCAACACTTACTAACTGCAAACACAGAATTTCCCAAAAGACATGTTGCTGCTTTTTTTTTGCTCTTTCGAGATGCCTGTGGTGATCTCTTCAAACGGGGCTGTTTATTATTTCAGGGAGGACAACTGCCTTTTTCGCCAGTCTGTCGCTTTCGTGTCAGCTACAAAATACTGACATGTTACTTACTGTGTTAGGAATTTGGTCTTCTCGAGTACTCGACTGATAAATCAAGTAAATACACTGGGGGATAGTGTGTATGGTCTTTTAATTGTTGTTCTACATCAGTATGCGGAAAACATCTCTTGCTGCTGTTGATTAAAATAACAAAAAACAGCCAGGTAAAAAATATATACAGGCGGATGATATACAAGCAGGCTTATATTAAACTGACAAAAATTTGTCAATCAATCTTTTGAAATATTGTCTCCATGACCGTTACACTCTAGATAAATTGCAGTGTTCAATCATAAAAAAACATCATTTGCATGCATTTTTAAGATTGATCAAGTTTAAACATTCAAGTACAAAAACGAGTCCTATTATTAAATATAAAAGTCTTTTTCAAACTGTTACCATGACTGTCTAAAGTATTCAAGACAAGTAGAGCTGTCACGATAGCCACAATTTCAAAACACTGCCTATTAGCCTATAAGCCAACAGCAGAGAAACAAGAGATTGCCCACACCCATGGGTATTAGCAGTCTGTTTTCTCATTCAAAATGGGACAATGGAACTTCCAATGTGCACCGCCACTGACAGAAAGACCAATGAAGCCCAACAGTCGCCGTTTTTTGGGGGTTTTTTTGGTAGAAAATACAGTGAAACAAATTGTAAATGATAATATATCCTAAATTTTCCTTCATTCATTTTCCTTTGGCTTAGTTCCTCATTTATTCGGGGTCACCACAGTGGAATGAACTGCCAACTGTTCCAGCATATGTTTTACACAGCGAATGCCCTTCCAGCTGCAACCCAGTTCTGGGCAACACCCATATATTCTCACATTCTTACACACACTCATACACTACACCTAATTTTGTTTACCCAATTCACTTATAGCGCATGTCTTTGCACCCGGAGGAAACCCACACAAGCATGGAGAAAACATGCAAACTCCATACAGAAATGGCAACTGGCCCAGCTGGGACACAAACCAGCGACCTTCTTGTTGTGAGGCGACAGTGCTAACCACTGAGCCACCGCACGGTCCCTATCCTAAATTTTAATAAACAATAAACATTAATATTTATAACATGCCTTGCTGCCATTTAAAATATGTGATACATAATGACCCAACACTAGAGCTGTATATGGAGTGCAAACTTAATATGCTTGGGTTGCATGTTGCACTTTTGAAGAATCCAGATTTATCGCTATATCCTCACCATGACAGCCTCGAACATAAGCATGGAATTGTCTGTTTATTTTCTAAGTAACATTCAAAAGCTGCATCTTATCAAATGGCATAAAAGCTATGTTAGCTCCACTTCTTAATCTCTTACCAAAGGTTAAAAGAGGTGCTTAGAATGACAACAAACTAAGGTTGTTGAGCAATGCAAATAGTTTTAAAGTCATCTGATAGTGAAAGTGTGAGCACTGAATAAATAAATTTTTTGCAGCTTACTGACTTTATAAAAATATACACAATAATACAGGTATTCCTGCAAAAACAGACACTTGAGCCTTAAGTAAATATAAACTATTAAATAAGAATATAAACACGATATAAACACAATAAATACATTTGCTGTGCTTGATGTTAATCAAACAACAAAAAAAGGAAAAATCCCCCACTGCATTTGAATGAGTTATTTTTGTAGATTTAATAAGAATATGAATCAGTTATTTTGATTTCATACAATAAAATCTATAAATCTATAAAAAATTGCCATGCCTTTTGATTACTATATTTTAGTTGCATTAATTTATTACTGACTTTATTCTCAACAAAGCTTGAGCTTTTTATTTAATAATAATTAAACATAATTTTTATATTAGTTTAACAATAAGCACAATTATCAAGGAAATATTAGCATTATTGTGATATAGGTCCACAAGACACGACTACTCATATACACTAATATGGCATTAAAGGAGGAATGTCTTCTCCGAATTTCACTTACTTCAAGCCACTAAGGCTGGGCATACACTGGGTGACTTCTTTATAATTTCCATGGCATTTACCATAGTACCAACTTACAGTGTACAGGAAGATCACATGTGATGTAAAGCCAAAGCTCACAATTCTTGTGCTCACACTATACGGACCAATTGCTCATCAGAGGCTTGAAGGCTCAAACTGAGCATATGAAACCAACATGTCACACCCGCTTCTTCTTCTGTTCTGTTTAATGGTGGCTGTCAAATCAGCATAGGAGGTATTTACGCCACCTAATGGGAAGGAGTGTAAATCTCAGGTGAAAAAGACGATTTTTAAAAAAAAAATATATATTTTTTTAAATCAGATTCCATCAAATCAGTATCTCACAATAATCAGATCGGTTTCAAATATATGCACAGAATATAATCAGATTGGTAACTCGCAAATATATGCACAGGATATCATACACTTTTAATTGTTTCTGTGCATTCTGGAATATCCTTTGACATTACATCATCATACACCCATGAATGTAGATCTGATTCAACCATGTAATTCTGATCTTCCAGTAATTTGTGACATGTCAGAAAATAATCCGACAACCATCAATGCTGTAAGCTGAAATTTGGCCTGATTCAATGAGTCAAAATTTGCCTCAAAATTTACCCAAAAATTGCATAGTGTCGAGGCAGCTTAAAGGTCTTGACAGACCAAGCCAATGGTTGGCTGTTGGGCAGTTGGTTTGATGTGTTCCACATGCTGCCTCTCATCTAGTTAACATAGGATCAAGTTGGCCCAATTCAGAACATACAATAGGCAATGGTAGTCAGCAAAAGAGAGGGCTCTGATTGGTTTTTTAGCAACAAATCAGAGCATGAGGACAAAAACTAAAGTGACGAAACCAAGTCAAGAAGGAACACAAAGTAGACAGCTGTATTTTTGCTACATTTCTCAAGTTTTTGCATACTATATGGATTATTAGCTTGTCAGACATATTTGCACAAGCAAACAGTAAGTGACAAGTATGTGAAAATGGTACTAAACGCTGTTTTTTTACACTTTGTATGTTCACATTTCATCTTCTGGTATCCCTTTGTGGAGTGAAAAATCAGTTTACTTCTCACAGGAGGTGCTGAAAAACATGTCCTCAGAATGGAACGTCCAGTTTCAGTCTGCTTGCGTCTGTTTGGTGTGTTCTTCAGCAGCTTTTGGACACGGTTGTTTTTTATCACCACTAGTTCTTTAGTGTCAGCTTGCTGTGTCCCGGCAGTCATTGCTGTTACAGTGTGCCCATTTGGGCACTCATGCCTACCCCATAGAAAGTGGACCACAAGTGTGTCATATAGAAGTGGACATCTACTTCTGTGGGGAGAAGGCGACTGATCCTGAGATTATCTGAGATGCCACTCCTGAAGGAGACGGTTTAGGAGCTTTAACAATATCAGTCACGCCAGCTTGAGCTAGTCTCACCCTGGAGACAAGTGTGGGTCATGAAACTCGAGAGGTCTGAAAAAAACAAATCTAAAATCAATATCATCCACAACGCAAAACTCTCTGCTCTCTCTCTCTCTCTCTCTGTCTGTGTACTTCTGCAGTGACTGACACTTGCTTTTAATTGTTGCTTCCCTCGGCAATATACAATGGACAGTTTATTCAACCTTCAATCTAAAAGTAATCATCAATCACGTTTTAAAATATCAATAGCACATTACATCAAATCAGGCACTTTCAAAGACAATTACGATTACGCAGCCCTTTTTCAGAGCTCAGGTCTAGTTGTGTCAAAATTCACAAATACATTATTGACATTTGCTTCAATATGCATCCCCCCGAAACGTGCTGTAGGCAATTGGCAGTGTCACCCTGAACGTAATGAAAACATAAGAGACTATAGCGTTTCCCCCCTGCAGTCCACCCATAAAATCACTAGACATTAGAAGAGACACTATTTGCAAAACCACTCTCAGCTGGGGTATCGATCCATTCAATAGTGATCTAATAAGATTCTTGTGACCAAAGAGCAAGATAATTGACTTGAAATAATAATCAGATCGCTATTATGATGAAATATTCCACAGCTTTTATATAGTAGCCATAAAGCATACAGCAATAGCACAATAATAAAAGGTGATGAGAAGACTGGGCTTTCTTTCTTTTTTTTCTTTTTGGGGATGATCTGGTAAAACCCAATCTTTTTCTCCGTCATTGAATTTCTGGCTGCTCTTATTGAAGAGCCGTAGCCATTGGGCTATTTGTTAGAAGTCTGCCATTGCACAGAACCTCTGATCCTACTATCACAGCTCAACTGATGAACTCAATTTAAACTAAGGCCTGGTGGGGCCACAGACTTCTCAGGCAAGCTTGTGCTGTCCAGAGATTGGGCTGTCATCTAAATTTAACTCCCTGAGAAAAAAAAATAAAAGACGGTGCTGCTTTCAGAAGAATCAGAATAGCTTCTGATGTTCAAGAATAGAGACCACTGTCTGCTCTACATGTTTCTTTTGATTTACAAGAGGAGATCACCAAATGATCACACAAAATGCACACATGATGGTACAAACCTGTTTGGTTGATATTTTCCTCCATTCTATTGTGACCAATGGTTCAACATATTGAAAATTAGATTTTTAATCAGGAAATAGTAAACTAAAAAGATATGTGACCAAATCGGGAGTCGGCGCCACGGTGGCGTAGTGAGTAGCAAGACATGTGGTATAGCCAAAGACATGTGGTACAGGTGAATTGGATAAGCTAAATTGCCTGTAGTGTGAATGAGAATGTATGGATGTTTCCCAGAGATGGGTTGCAACTGGAAGGGCTTCCGCTGCCGTTGGTGGTTCATTCCGCTGTGGCGACCTCAGATTAATAAAGGGACTAAGCCGAAAAGAAAATGAATGAATGAATGAATGAAATCGGGAGTCAAAAAACAAAACAAAGTCATATCAGACACCTTAAACTAATTAAATCAAACTGTTGGCAGATAGCAAGCAATAGCACACATTAGCATCACCATGCTAAATAAAACTTTTTAAAACTAATGTAAAGTGCAGTGTTGGTACAAACAGATTTCATAAAGAAATGATACTCCATTGGCTCTTGAACACTGACTCATTTTCAACAACAACACAGCATGAAGCACACTAACAACCTAAGTGTTGGCTCCACTCTTCAAAAAAGTGATAATCCCACAAAACATCAACTACCAAAAACCCTTTTAAAGTTGCAATTTAACAAAACACTGAACAGAATACACAAGCCTGTTCATTTTCTCATGTGCTAAAAACACATAAAACAGCACTTAATTTCAACAGTAATTCTCTCTATGCAATGCATGATCGGTCTTGGAAATTCCCTGTCTAATTTCAGCAATGCTATGTATGTTAATGCAGGGAAAAAGATTAATTCCATATTGATTAACTAAACTTATGTTTTACAAAATGGAAAAATATAACACACAATGCAGTTATGTGCCTAAAATGCAATAAAATCTAGTTTTAAATTAGACTTTTTTTCTATAAACTGTATTTTTCTGTGCTCTCTTAACAGAATCTATGTTGTCTTTTCTAAAATGTATAATTAGTGTTGAACCAACAGTGTTTAAGGTGTTACTTGACTATTTTGACATACTTTTTTCTTAGAATTTTACAATTTAATAAAATTAATACCATCTAATTATTCTATTATATATTATTATATATTATCCATTATATAAATAAAATTGTTCAAATATAAATTTTAGTTAATCAGAATGAATATCTTTTTTGCTCTACATAATATTGCAATCACCTAATCAGCCTATTTATGAACTTATTTGACTTAATACTGCCTACATATAAATTTATGTTAATTCAGTTAAATTTTTATCCCCACTTTTGATTCATTTTATTAAAAATTGTTTGTTAAATTGTGGTTCTATTATTTTTCAGTCTGTTTTATTTTATTTTATTTTATTTTATTTTATTTTATTTTATTTTATTTTATTTTATTTTATTTCATTTTATTTTGGGTGTCATGGTGGCTCAGTGGTTAGTGCTGATGCCTCACAGCAAGAAGGTCACTGGCATTTCTGTGTGGTATTTGCATGTTCTCCCTGTGTTTGCTTGGGCTTCCTCCGGGTGCTCTGGTTTCTCCCACAGTCCAAAGACTTGGTATAGGTGAATTGGGTTGACTAAAATTATCTGTAGTGTATGTGTGAGAATGAGTGTTTGTATGGATGTTTCCCAGTGTTTGGAAAAGACAATGAATAAATGAATTATTTAATTTAATTTTACTTTTTTATTTTATTTTATTTTATTTTATTTTATTTACATTCATTCATTTTCTTTTTGGCTTGTTCCCCTTATTAATCCGGGGTTGCCACAGTGGAATGAACCGCCAACTTATCCAGCATTTGTTTTATGCAGCGGATGCCCTTCCAGCCACAACCCATCTCTGGGAATTTTATGTTATGTTATGTTATGTTATGTTATGTTATGTTATGTTATGTTATGTTATGTTATGTTATGTTATGTTATTTTATTTTATTTTATTTTATTTTATTTTATTTTATTTTATTTTATTTTATTAGGCCCCAATATGACTACATCTTTCTAGAATGCAATTTCAGAATTTGTAAATATTGAGAAAATCATATAAACAGAATATAAAATATAAAACAATGTAAAAGACAATAAGAGCATATGTAGAGTGTACTGAATACTGCTAAAACATCATCAATTAAGACAAGCATACAAGGCATAAAGTGCAAACGACATGCATGTGTTTGTACATGCACAAAACCCACAAGCAAATAACAGACAGCTGTTAGAAAAGTCATGCAGAATTACCAAAGACATACAGTGAATTAATGTGGATAACAACAGTTTCACAGACTCATTTCCTTCATTTACATATGACTGATATTCCACTCACAAACTCTCTGGAGAATTAGCTTATCTAATCTAAGAGACAGAATCACCGCATGAAATAATAAAACATCTTTGAAACTGCCGCATCAATAAATCAATGACTCAAAATAAACTATCAATTTTCTTAAACAGATGTCAACTGGGAACAGGTGATTACCTGGCACAATGCCCGATGCAAAGTCACAATTACCACCTGACGGAAAGTGCTTCCACATTGCAAGAAGCCAGACCTTGCTATTATCTTGAAAGAATCAGGGATTGACGTAAAACAGCAAAAACCCTCTAAACTGGTATAATTTTGACTAAATCATATGCTACATTTTCAGAGGCAATCAGTTATACTAAAGCAAGAGAGTTGTGAGAAGAACTAAGAAAATGATTCTTGGCGTGACTGACTCTGAGTGACTGAACATCTCTTGAGGGCATAATAAAGAGAACCGCATCTTAAACCTTTTAGACCTGGTGGTCTATAAACGTTCATGTGATCTTGTGGATGAAAGGATGTATGTTTAATAGCAAATCAAATAGCAATATAGATGTTCAGAGTTGTTGTTGTTTTTTTTTGTTGTTGTTTTTTTAAATAAAGCAAAACGGTAGCAGACATTTTATTTTTTGACAACCTCATTGCATTTATAAATGGCAACGCTTTACAATAAGGTTGTATTATTTATTCATTAATTTTCCTTCGGCTCAGTCCCTTATTTATCAGGGGTTGCCACAGCAGAATGAACCGCCAACTATTCCAGCATATGTTTTACGCAGTGGATGCCCTTCCAGCCACAACCCAGTATTGGGAAATACCCATACACTCTCACATTCACACATACACTCATACACTATGGTGAATTTAGTTCATCTAATTCACTTATAGCACATGTCTTTGGACTATGGAGGAAACCGGAGCACCTGGAGGAAACCCAACTGGCCCAGCCAGGACTCGAACCAGCGACCTTCTTGCACCATGCCGCCAAGGTTGTGTTAGGTAATGTTATTTAATGTATTCATTAACATAAACAAACAATGAACAATACATTATTACAATATTTATTAATGTTTCTTAAAGTTAGTAAATAAGACTAAAGTAATTCCTTGTTACTTCATGTTAACTCACAGTGCCTAATGTTAATAAGCATGAATTTGTATTTTAATAATAAATTAGTAAATGTTAAACTACATTAATAAAGGCTGTACAATTATTGCTTATTATTCACTCATATTAGTTAAAGGTGCAGTCGGTGATTGTCTTCAGAAACATTTTTTGTTGTGCTGGTTGAAAGTCTCTTCACATTCCAATAGTAATGATTAAAGTAAATGATCTAAATGTGTTTATATGTATTTTTATAAGACTAAAAAATGTTCATCCAATTAAAATAGTTTCAGGCAAACATCTCCCATAATTCCGATAAGTAGCTCAAACTGTCTGTCAGCAAATGCAGATTTGAGCTACTGCGCACCTGTTTTTACGCAGATGTGAGCGAAAGTGGTAAAAACATGCTGAATCAAAACTTTTTCAAATTCCGAATCAATATTGCAGTTACTTTGTTTGCACGCTGGAGGAAGGACGACACCATGGCTGAAGTATTTCTTTTAGACTGGTAATGTTATGTTTTGAAAATATTTTAGTCACGCAAAGCTGAAGTTGTTGTTACAAATGGGTTATATGCACAGAAGTGGTGTTCAGCCACTGAAATCTTCCAGCGAAAGATTGATGTGACTATTTTCTGTTTCAGGACCTTTTACAGCATCAATAATGTCGATTTTATTTAATTTAACAACAAAACATAAGTAAATAGAGCTTTTTTATAAAAAAGTAAAGTGTTACTTTTTCAGGCCTGAGGCCTGAACTCTTTCAGAACTTGCAGATATTTTATTTTTAAATAGAGGAGCTCTGCATTTACTGACACACTTTATAACCTACACCTTCGTATACCTTAAAAAATGAATTAAAAAAAAATTAATGTTACCTTCTGAGAACTTCCTGATGGTATAAATGTTATACAGATGAATGAAAGTTTAAAGCAATGTGTTTGCGACTTTTTTGTCTTATTAGTTCAGTAAAATCACTCTCCATAGAGACTTTGCCCTTTGCTTCCATGTGTTCAAAATTATGAGAATACTACCATCACAGAAATGTAAGGCTCTGCCACCTTGGTTTTTGTCTGTTCCTGCAGGAATCATTTTTTAAAAAGTAACTCAAATATTACAACTTATTTTTTTTATACGTTACTTTTTACTTAGAAAAGTAATATTATTACCTAACTCTAGTTACTTGTAATGCCTTACCCCAAACACTGGTAATGATGACAATAATCCACAATCCTGCACTCTCAGAAATAAAAATATAAAAGTTATCATCCTTTCAAAAGGAACATTTTAGTACCTAAATCAATATTTGTATCTTAAAGTTATATATTAGTACCTAAATGGTCCAAATTATACCATAAAACTACATAATACCTAAAAAGTTCAATATATCTACCTTTTTAAAGGGTACCACATCAGTGACAGCTTTAGTACTTTTATTCCTGAGAGTGTGTCTCCAGTTTGAGACAAACAAAGCTTTGCGGTTATATACTGTGCTACTGAGAATGTACCATTAATCTCTGCCTTCTTTTTAATTCCAGATTACATCATTCCTTTTCCATCCTTTGCTCTTTGAAAAGTCAATGCTAGATTAATTGCAAAAAAACTGATCTTTGCTGCACAAAAAGATGATAGCGTCTAAATTAAAGAGCACAAACAACATAATTTCAGCATCTCTCTTCCACCCGATCATGTTCATGTTCAGTTTGTGTTGTATTAAAAGACAGACAACAATGTGAGCTAATATAAGACACATAATGTGTTATAAAGCACATTAAAAATAATGTGAACCAGCAAAATGTATGAACGAAACTGCCTGGATTCACTGCTTTTGAATGCTGTTGGTATTAAACAACCCTAAAAAACACTGAGACACTTTCTATTTTTCATTATTTGCCCTGAATCCTCAGACTAGACACAGTACGCTGCAGTGTTCAGCTGTGTCTGCCCATAGTGCTGTTTGTCAGGCTGACTATAGCCACTGTGACAAATCACCAGCAGGCAGCCTTGTTAAAACACTGATGTGGTTTAATGGGTGATGTCCGAGACTTGGGTACATCTGATGAGCTCTCAGCAGACATTAGTGACCAGCCGCATCCACTAGAGCGATCGCAATTCTGGCCGAAGTTTGCCTGTGAAACATTTCTTTCTATTTCTAAACTAAACCCAGACTATTCAGCCTTTCTAGTTCTGTGTTGACTAAATCATTATAAGCATCTCATCGAAAACTTGCCGCCATCTACTCTGGCCTGGATCCACAAAGCCCAAAACTGTGACTTAATTCAGCTAGCAAAGTGCCTGCAACAAACTGAAGAGAAAAACGAGCCTTCTTATGTATTTTCAGCCTCAGCCAAGCTCACCCATCCATGAAAATCCCATCTCAGGGAAAGAGGAGGTGAGGACCCTGCGAGCACACACACACATTCACTCGCACACAGCAGACAGTAAAGGACACGCTGCCAGATCCTCACTAAAGCCCTTTATCCTTATCATAACTACTCCCACAATTACTCACATGAGTGGTTTACCTGTTTCCGCCAAGCCATGCTGCATTTTTTTACTGTCCTAGTGATACGAAAACCTCTAGGTACCAACATTAACTGGGCCGCTACAGACAGGGATGCACAGCAGTTACATCATGCTGGAGTATGAGAGCGTGAGAGATGATACTTAAAGTGCAAACAGATCCGTGTGCTCTAATGTTAGTGTAGTCAAGAAAATATTAATAGTTTGATTCATATCAATACTGAAATATTTAATATAATATAATATTACTGTGCAATATGATGATACATATTGCATGGACAAAATAGAACGTCTATCATTTCATATTATGCTCTATCGTCTATTCATTGTGTCACAAAATACACTGTTTACGGTAATACTTTTTCATAATTTATGTGAGCGCAATGTTACACTGCTTTATGGGGATACAGAGAGAAATGTGAATAACAAAATGGTGAGAAAGTTGCGATCTTGAAAGTTGTTTACATTTTGCTTTTTTTTCATGTTGGGTAGGCAATGATTTGTTAGTGAAAAGTGGTTTACATTGTATTAATATTCATTTTATATTTCTAAATGTTTAATCCCTAATTTGTCAGTCCAATATAAAATGAGAAATATGATCAAATATGAATGAGTACATTCTATAGAGTCTATACTAGATAATATATACACTCACCAGCCACTTTTATTAGGCACATCTTACTAGTACCATGTTGACCGCCTTTTGCCTTCAGAATCCTTCGTGGCATAGATTCAACAAGGTACTGGAAATATTCCTCAGAGATTTTGGTCCATATTGACATGATACTGCCACTCACTGGATATTTTACATTACAACTGGATGTTTGTACGTGAAAATCCCAGTAGATCAGCAGTTTTCTGAAATAATCAGACCAGCCTGTCTGGCACCAACAACCATGCCACGTTCAAAGTCACTTAAATCCCCTTTCTTCAGTTGAACTGCAGCAGATTGTCTTGACCATGTCTACAGTACATGCCTAAATGCATTGAGTTGCTGCCAAGTGATCGGCTGATTAGAAATTTGCATTAACAAGAAGTTGGACAGGTGTAGTGTTTAGTATAATACTATATAGCAAGGGAGTAGCATTGGCATGGACGGAGGGGACGTGTCCCCACCAATATCCACCAATTACTGAAATGCCTCTACCAATAATTTAATCGACTTCAAAATAAAATAATGCTCCGTCAACCCTTAGTAACCTATTTGACCAAAAAGGATTAAAGTCAAGTTTGCTATGAGTTCACAATATATATTATATACTACTATTAACCAAGACTGTGCAATTAACAGAAAATCTGTTTCGATTTTCATTCATTCATTCATTTTCTTTTCGGCTTAGTCCCTTTATTAATCCGGGGTCGCCACAGCGGAATGAACCGCCAACTTATCCAGCATTTGTTTTACGCAGCGGATGCCCTTCCAGCCACAACCCATCTCTGGGAAACATCCATACATTCTCATTCACACACATACACTACGGACAATTTAGCTTACCCAATTCACCTGTACCGCATGTCTTTGGACTGTGGGGGAAACCGGAGCACCCGGAGGAAACCCACGCAACCACGGGGAGAACATGCAAACTCCACACAGAAATGCCAACTGGCCCAGCCAGGGATCGAACCAGCGACCTTCTTGCTGTGAGGCGAACGTGCTACTCACTACGCCACCGTGGCGCCCTGTTTCGATTTTGGCCTCCAAGAAAAACAATAATCTGAATAAAACTGCATCACACACCTCTCTAAATTTCTCATTGTCGTTCATACCTCCCCAAAGCCAGACTGCAACAAAATCATGTAAATTGACTTTTGCAACATAGAACGTTATTCATTAATTGTTATTTGCATTATTAAGTGTTTATTTTATATTATTAAGAACTTTATTCATGTTTTTAAAGGTGCAAAAACAATTTGCGCAATGCATGCGCTCTAAGGATGTACGTCCCCACCAATGTCAAGAGCGAATCTACGCCCTTGCCATATAGTATATAATGTAACAAATAAATAGTCCTTTAGATGTGTTCAGAATATTGTATATAAACTATTAACTGATACAATTTATGGAAATGGAACTATATAATGGTATAAATCATTATAAGCATCTGAAATTACTTGTATCATATCACACAGACCTAAAACTTGCATTGATATATCACTATCAGCTGCACTTTGTCTACAGCAGCAAGTTCACTCTATCCTGTCACAATTGAACAACTTTCATCTCATTTGGTCTGGTTAAAGTGTTTTGTGTGTTATGGCCCACCACTGTCTATAATCTATCCCACCAAAAGTTTCACTTTCAGTATCATTTATCTGGTGTTTTTAACAGCTGACTGCAGCTCAGTCTACAGCTGATGCTCCAATTAGTCACGAACGCTTTTAGGCTAATCAATTAAAAACACTGAAACATAAGCCACAATAGAACACAATAAAACAATAGTAGCAACCTTTATTTCCATATTTTTGCAGTTATTTTAATCAAACTGTCTTGCTTTTTTAGCTTCATCACATACAGAAATTTCTAACTCATGCATTTTAAATGTTATGCTCTTAATAGTAATGCAATTTTCCCTATAGTATAGAATATAGCATCAAATAAGATGGTATCATATCACAGTTATAAATTCCAGATTCATGATAACGTTTCTCACATACATACACACACACACACGCCACCTTAAATAAAATCCTCAAGAATGCAAACAACCGCTTCTGTCATTTACGTTCCATCTCTTGGCATGTTCATTAAAAATCTTTGAGCTTTGAAATGGCAAGGACTTACTCAATGGTGTAATGAGCAGACGGCATAACAAGAAGATGAGGCTGATTTAACTCCACTTACAAATTTACACGAGAAAAAAAAAGCGAACGAACTTAATTACACAGATCAACTAAGTCTTCAGAGGTGCGAGGAAGGAAGACATACTGCCTATTAAACATGAAAACAGTGCCACTTCTAGAGCAATCAAAGCTCCACAACACATCTAGCCATATTAACGTGTGCGTGATCCAAACACAACAAATGTGCGATGCTTAAAGTCCAACATAAAATATGCACGTTCTATCCTCTAAGCGTCTAGTGGCGTTGACAAATGATTTCAACAAATGCAACAGTTCAGTCTCGCTGTGCTATTGGGTCTCCTAGATGGATGTTTTTCAAAGGTCGACAGCGGTGTTTGGAGCATGAGGTGTGCCAGGTCTTACCCACCCACTGTCACTTTCAGTTACTAACAACACGTCTGATATCGACAACATACCCCCGTCAAAGCATTGACTCGTCAATCATCACAGAAAGCCCCAACAGGAAGTCCCACGGGAGGAGAGGGCGACAAATGAAATCAGGAGGCAAATAAATGAATCGATGGATGAATAATAGATTAGGCAGCAAGTGGCCCCTTCGAGCAATGCCACGGAATGCAATATTAATAAGCAGCTCTTACTGTTCGTCTCTGTGTCATCACTGACACTCTTAGGAGGAGCATGGGCCGAATAACACACAGCTGATCTGTACATTCGATCCGGATTACGGATTTTCTTCAGTCCTTCAGGAAGCAAAGAGAGAGTGGAGAAGAAGAAGAAAAAAAGAATTCTGGGAAAAGTACACAGTCCCGGATGTACAACTTTGTTTCAGTTTTTATTTCCCCCATGCACATAGCAGGAACTTATACGAATGTTTACAAGGGTCAGCAGTGTCATGTCTGCCGAACCCCAGTCTCCCTCCCATCAGCAAGCCCATGCATCCCAAATGTGTCCATCTCCATGCTGAGGAACACCTCTCCCAAACAATATGCACCGTTCGGCCTCAGAGTTCAGCGTGCCTATTTGCTTCTCCCCTTTTTTTTATCAAGAACATTCAGGGGTGCATTTAAAGGGATTACTTTGGCCTAAGGTGCTGCCTTGTGGGGAGAAAATGCAGTTTCATTTGCAGGCAGGGGTATGGACGAGGAATGTAAAAGCAAACCAGTTCCCTTGTACCTTGAGACCGCATGCACATTTTCATTAACTGTAACAAAGTATCATAGACGGCTCCTGCTCTTAATGACTATAAGAGTTTCACCACCAAGGGAGAAACAAGCTAAGCCATTGTATATAATAAATATGATGCTAACAAATTTGCTCAAGAACACCTGAAATGTTATGTCTGTCTGCTTGTTTCTTTTATTTTTTTCTCCCTTTGCTACTCAGTCTCACTGATAAATCTGTAGGTGCTGACATAAACAGTCAAGAAATAGCCCCTAACAGGTAGCAATGAGGGCGGCAATCACATTCATTGTGGTCCCAGGGCTGTTTGGTGAGGCTCAATTTTAGTAAGCTACACCAATCGATGAAGTTAATGTGTGTTTCTGTGTGAGGCAGGTAGGGAAGGATCGAGACAAGCCGAAAGGATCTTTCACAAGTCCCCAAGAAGAAGTGGCATCTCCATCTAGCCCTGCCATTCACTAATTTAATTAGAAAAGCAAAATCTCAAAGCATACTCTGAAAGAACAGAGAAAAAAAAGTTACCATAGATGTCTAAATGGTAATTTTCTATATAATGGTCTGATATTTCATAAATCTCTCTTTGGAAAATATCTGTCCTGCCTGCTTCTTGTTGATGAAGAAATAAACATCAAATTAAATAGTTTTAAAAAAAACTTTTTGTTTAACCTTCTGATGCTGTTTGCATAGGTGTCAAGATGGATTTGTTTGCTTGTTGTTTGTACTTTTTAAATTAAAGTATAATATAATATCTCCATAATAATGTATTTTTTTTTATTTAACATTCAGCATTTTTGCGATATTAGAATATAAAACTATATTTAAGTGGAAAAAGTGGCACAAACATACTATTTTCAAAATTGATATCAAATATATATTTTCCAAAACATGTTTTACACTAAAAGTATGAAAAAAATCAAAGCCATAATCAAATTTGAGGTTAATATCTCAAAAGAAAATAGCATTTTGTTTGTGCACAGTGCCAAATGTTTCCACTAGATT
>CAIGQQ010006052.1:5940447-5986928 GCA_903798035.1 Danio albolineatus | reverse complement strand
TTTCAGGTGCATTTAGCATTTTTCAATCATATATTCCATGGCAAGTGTCAAAGTCCTGAATTTGATGTCATTTCATTCATTCATTCATTTTTCCTTTGGCTTAGTCACTTGTATATCAGGGGTCGCCACAGCGAAATGAACCAAAAACTATTCCAGCATATGTTTTACACAGCAGATGCTCTTCCAGCCGCAACCCAGTACCGGGATACACCCATACACTCTCATATTCACGTATGCACTCATACACTACAGCCAATTTCATTCATTCATTCATTTTCTTTTCGGCTTAGTCCCTTTATTAATCCGGGGTCGCCACAGCGGAATTAACCGCCAACTTATCCAGCATTTGTTTTACGCAGCGGATGCCCTTCCAGCCACAACCCATCTCTGGGAAACACATCCACACATTGTCATTCACACACATACACTACGGACAATTTAGCTTACCCAATTCACCTGTACCGCATGTCTTTGGACTGTGGGGGAAACCGGAGCACCCGGAGGAAACCCACGCAACCACGGGGAGAACATGCAAACTCCACACAGAAATGCCAACTGGCCCAGCCGGGGATCGAACCAGCGACCTTCTTGCTGTGAGGCGAACGTGCTAACCACTCGGCCACCGTGGCGCCCTACAGCCAATTTTGTTTACCCAATTCACTTACAGTGCATGTCTTTGGACTTGTGGGGAAAACCAGAGCACGCAAAGGAAACCCACACGAACACAGGGAGAACATGCAAACTCCACACAGAAATGGCAACTGGCCCAGCCGGGACTCGAACCAGCGACCATCTTGCTGTGAGGCAACAGTGCTAACCACTGAGCCACCGTGCAGCCCCTCATGCCATTTCAATGAACCTAAAAAAAAGGTTTACAAAAAAATATCAGAACAGTACCAGAGGATTAATAAGCCAATTAAGCTAATTGCCATAATCTTTGTGTCCTCAATATCAGATTTGAACTCAATGAGAGTAAGTAAATGATTTTCTGATTTTGCAGTGCGCTGTCCCTTTAACGGTACAGTTCCCTAGCACATCCCAATCCACGGCCGCCACCTTCCATAGGTACAGTCCCAGTTCCTGGCAATCTAAAAAGTGAGCTGGGTCATACCAGGAGACAGAAGAACTCTATGGGGTGCGTGAGACATTAACCATGTTTTCACAGCAGCCTCCAGCTAAGAACAGCCTGTCCTTATGTGCAAGGAACCCTGCCAAATAATAAGGCCCTGGAGAACCATGCTCTATGCAAACATTTTAAATGCTTCAAGGACAAAAGTTTAAAACACAGGCAACGATCAGCGCTAAAATGAACGGCATGCAAAACATAAAATGGCTCCCCTATACGTCCCGAACGTGTGTAGGCCTAGAAATTAAATATAACCCGCTGCCAGCTATATAGGACTCTGTTTTTAGTTGTAGCTATACGGTGCAGCGCTTTCTATATTAATATGGAGGTGTGGAACGCTAGCTCCTCCCCCATACGTTGACCTGACAAGCATGACAAAAATAACCGAGCCCGTTCTGCAATGGGAGTCACAAGTCGGGGTTTCTAAAAAGCTCTTGGCTACTGAGAAGCATTGGCAGGAAGCAGCAGAGTCTGAGGCACGTTTCAAGGCTTGTTGTGTTTGTTTGCATCTGAAATGCACACACAGACATGCAGAGATTGACAAACACATGCGCACACTCACAATCACACATACACACACACACAGAGAGAGAGAGAGACAGCTAGTTTGGGTAGTTAGCCTCAGTGCTGTTTTGAAAACACACGTAGATATATATGGTAATGCTTGTATTCTTAGCTGACACAGTGTTAAAAATATAACAGAGATCGTTTTGGAAGCTCAATATCACCCCCTTGTGGATTACTATATATTCAGAATACTGGAATTATCTGGAGAAGTTTTAATGCCAATTATATTATTTATTCATTACATCTAAAACGTGTCAGTATGCATAATCTACAATACAAATGCGAGATACTATAATCAAACTTATTTTCTACTTCCTACTAGGCTATTCAGCATCAAAACTAGGCAACTGTATGATAAATAAATGTATAAATAATGATATAAAACGTTGCATATAAAGATTATTTACAGGTTAGTTTGTTGATTATCAAAAACATGACAGAATTGTTGTTCTGTTATCTTTATCCACTCGTATATTTTCAAGATTACAACTAAAAAAAAGTTTATTTTAACTCAATGTCGCCACCTTGTGGTTGATAAACCACCATTTTCTTTTGATGTGACTGAAGGTGAATTACAAACCAAAAATCCTCACAGCTAATGACGACTTATCAAAACCTCCGTGTTCACATGCTTATGTACAAGGTAATCTGTTACATGAAAGTGATGTCAGCTTGACACAGCTGTTTATTATGTAATTCTTGTCAAATACATGCGATAACGCTAAACAATTATACTGTTGCTACTTCTGACAATAATAATCAGGGATTTAGAGCATTTCTTCGGCAATATATAGCAGCGACATACTGTGAGCATGCAACTGAGCAAGAGAGACTCTTCGTGAAAGCAACTCTTGTTTCCATATATCGAGAGACATATCTGAAAAGTATTCAAAACACTGCTAATGAGAAATGGCTATGTATCATTTGAATGACACGTCTTCTTCCTTTCTGGCAATAAAACAATAAACAATCGTTTTAAAGTTATTGCCGCCACATTCCTTTGGTTCTGTTTAGGTCTTTATCTGGAAATATCAGACCCGGGTTGAGAGGTTTAAACCACTGTTTATGTGTATCTGACGTAAAGGGGACAAACTGGTGTGGAAGAATGTGTCCTTGAAGCGAATTTCGAAGTGAAATTGCTTTGACCACACATGGCAAAACCACTAAATACAAGGTGAGTTAGTGTCTATGAGCGCGTGAAAGTGACTGAAGAAAAGAAAATCGACTATTAAAGACGCTTACCAATGGAATTTGTACGACTTCTGGTGGTGAGGAGAGCTTTTGGTCAAACTGGTCCCCAGAACTCTATACACTCCAACTCAGAAACAATTTACGCAACCGAAGAAGCTTGATAAATCGAGAAAAGAAGTTAGAAAACGACAGTCGTTGCGGCTCACAAGTTTTGCTTTAAGCGCGACCGTCAGGCTGAAGGAAACGGAGCGCGAGGCGGATGTTTGAATTTTCAAAGGCGCTCGCGCTTTTGCTCCGGCTTGTTTTTAAATATGTGTGATGCACACTGCTGGCTAGCTACCGATGCTGGCTAGGGTGATGTGATGTGATGTCTCTGTGCTGGAATAACGAGTGTGCGAGGACAAACACAGAGGCTTTACAATCCCAAAAGCTCCTCGGATCTCAACTGGCGGCTCTTCCCTGTCTGCCTCCAATTTTTTCCCCTCGCACACTCTTGCCGTACAAGTAAAAAAATATCCCCGATGTTTCTGACTTACCTTCCGGCTTGTTTTCGGCAGCCATTTCCCCTCCGCGCGCCACATCCTCCTCCTCCTCTTCACGAGCGTTGGGTACCACGCGCGTTCACGCCGAGGACAGCAGCACGAGAAGGGACTGGAGAGGCAGAGGCAAGTCCAACCAGAGCGCACTCACTATTGGCTGTCGGACTATGACTGACCATGTTGTTCTAAAATGGCTTGCGAGAGCAAAGCAAACATCCTCCCATTCGAAGTGTCTCCGAGAGCCATTGGGTGAAGCGTGATGTGTAGATACACCTTAAGAAGAATCCAACCAATCCAAAGTGAGCGCTCGTGAGACGTTCTCGTGCAATTGAAAAGACGATGGGAATGTTTCAGGTTGGTAAATTGTGGTCAAGAAAAAGAAACAAATTTGCATCTTTTTTTTCTTCATTGTATTTAGTCAAAAAATATTTTGGAAAGATTTGGAGTTTTTTATTAACCAAAGAAAGGAGTATAAGGTAGAAATTTGCTTGTTTGATGTATTGTTTTATTCTGATAATGAAAACTTGAATTTTAAAGGACAACATATTTTTTATTTGTTTATGTTATTAGGAAAATACTATTTACATATTAAATGTGGGCTCAATGTAAACCAAACTTTTCCCATTTTGTGAATGACTTCAAATAATATGTAAAAATTTTTAGAACAATTACAAAACAAAAAGCACTGAAAACAATAATTTTATTTAAATGCTGTTTTGTTATAGTTTATCTTTCAGAAAGTTATTTAAATGTGTAATACCTCTTGTTCCTGTGGTATTGAATTAATAATAATAATGAATTGGTAAATTCAAAGAAACATATTTTCTGAAAAGTTTCAGCTCGTTGGTGAGCATGTTGGTGGTCTTTTTATGCTCTTCAGATCTCATAACCAATTATTTTCCCTCTTCTTATATGCTATTTGTATAAAAGCATTACTTTGCCACAAATACACTGTAAACATTTTCAACCCACTAAAACTGCAGACTTTTTTAAATTACTGCGTGAAAAAACGAGATGCATCTCTTAAAAACTCATGTAAAATCACGTAAAATGAAGACGGGGTGCCCAACAGTCCTGTTAGAGATACCTTTATGCTTCAAAGTTCAATTATCAAACACAAGCTGAACCTACTAAATAAGATCTTCAGGAACATCTGCTAATTGCAGATACGTTAAAGCACTGTTGAATAAACTCTGCGGGTGGGTAGATGTCCAGGGACACGACTAGCAAGCTCTCGGATAAGATGAAGGTGAAGCAACTTTGGGCATCACGCGCTGAAGTGCTGCGCCATGGTGCTGAACGGACAGCTCCAGGCGGCAGCAGCGCTCTACACTCACTGTGCGCTTTCACCAAAAGTCCAAAAATCTGAAAAGTATACTTTACTCAAATAAGCTTGCAAGAGAAACGGTCTCTCTCCTAATCCAAAAGCATAATGCTGTGGTCTAGGTCCCATTTGAATTCCCTAGAAAACCTCACGTTTAGGAATATGGAAGTCGCATTATACCCGAGCTGATTAATTATTCGTTAGATTAAGCATTCTGTAATTGCATCGAGCGTATAGATAATGGCTTAAATGTCTCTCTGCCCGCAGCGGATACCCGCCATGAAATGTTATCATTAAAGCGTCATCTTTATTGCTTGCAGTCGTTAGATATGAGTGCTTTCCAAATCCTTATCTCATTTTATGAGAGAAAAATCTTGGATTGTTGAATAAAACATTCTAAATGACCCGTGGAGAAAACATTCGAGCCAGTCTATCAGTAGGCCTGGTAATGGAAATAAACATAACACTGGGAAATAACATTGTTTCTTTTAACAACAACACATTTGTAGACTGAATCAAGATTAATGCATATAGCTACATAGCAAAGGTTTAATTTAGGATTAGTAAGTGTCCGGAAGGCTAATAATAACGCTTGAAGCTCTTGAAAAATGTTTGTCTACAGCTTTTAAGGCACTTGAATTCTCTAAGGAAGTGAATATGATACTTCCAGCACATTTCCAGAACATCTGCAGTCTATTCCTGCCAGAGATCACATAAGGATCACACATGACATCACACAGAGGTCTTCAAAGAAATGGTTACTTCGCCATCACGTTACTATACAATCTTTCATTACATTATATTAATTCCATGCTCCATTTTATAAAGCTTAAGAGATTCACGTGAATTAGGTATATTCATCTTATGTTTTAATTAAAAACATAAAGTATTCAATGATTCCACATGTACACGATGACACTGATTTGC
This sequence comes from Danio albolineatus, assembly GCA_903798035.1. Lineage (NCBI taxonomy): Eukaryota > Metazoa > Chordata > Actinopteri > Cypriniformes > Danionidae > Danio > Danio albolineatus. The sequence continues at coordinate 5,981,254 of CAIGQQ010006052.1, read as the reverse complement.
TTCTCCCTACTAATGGAACCGAGTTTGAAAGTTGGACCTGAGGTCAAGTACAAACAATTCAGTAACCGATTGTTAATTGCTGCCAAAAGGGGGCGCAGTTTGACTTTTTAACCTGAATAAATTAAATTAAACCTGCATGAAAGTTCATCCAAAAATGAAAACGTACACTCTAATTACTCACCCTCAAGTAGTTCTAATCAATTGTTAGTTACTTTCTTCTATTGAACACAAATGATGATAGTTTAAAGAAAGGTGAAAACTGGAAACCATTGACATTCATAGGAAAAACTACTAAGTCAACGGTTACCGGTGTCCAGTTTCCTTCAATATCTTTAATATAATGTTCAACCAAAGAAAGTACCTCAAACTGGTTTAAAACAAGTGCAGGGTGAGCAAACAATGGAATATCTTTTCATTATTGCCTCAACTATTAATTTAACGACTTCCATTGCAGCGTTTGAATTAACAGAGGAGGTAAACACACTGACAAGGATGCTTGCTGGCCTCTGCTAGACGTCTGTTAGTAACATGTAATGTATGAAAGAATTTGTTTTAAATGAAATTGGCATTTTTCTTCTAAACTGTAGGCTACATGCTGTTTTGCTCCTCTGGCATTCCTTCCAGTTCTGTCTGGAGATCTTTGTAGAAATCTTTGTGAAATCTTTGTAGATATTGAAATGACAAGCTTGGTTTATATTGCTATTGCAACACATTGTGGGTTGTAACATAGGTTTTATCACTTTCACGAATGTTCAAAACCTGGGAGTTTTTGCTTGACTTTTTTGCAGAGTGAAAAGCCACAATCTATTATTTATACACACTACATCCCATCAGCTGTCCCCCCAGGATTTTGCAGGGCCATTTTTTAAAAATATTTGTAGCATAAAATGACTGATTTGTGATGGCTTTCTCAAAACTTGTGTCATTATTTGCTTCAATTCTTGTGTTTGCTGTGAAAATACACAAAATCTTGTAAAATATACAGTGTTCAGCAAAAATGAGTACACCCTCTTTTGAAAATAAATATCTTTGTCCATTTCTCGATGAATACAGCCAATCAGTTTTGACGAATTTAAACAAAACAGTTTATTATAAACATTAAACTATATATACTACATTAAATTATATTCATTAAAATAAGAGTTTGGTTTCCTAAAATTGTACGGTATAAAAAGATAATTTAAATTCGAACGAGTTATTAAAATAGGTGTTAAAAAGATTCAACTAAATGTTTTATTTTTTTATGTTTCTCATGTTTTTTCCTGTTTTTAAACATGTAATTTAATCTCTTCCCCCAACATATTAATTTTCATGTAATAATTTTTGAACTGTGATCATTTGTGATCAAGTTTTGGCTTCAATACTGAGTAATCTAATGTCTTGTATATGCACAAATAGCATCCTATAGAAAATCTGAATTTAAAATGGAGATCTGTGAGGGGTGTTCTGATTTATGCTGAGCACTGTATGTATTTCTGAATTCAAGAACCATTGGACTCACAAAATTCTGTATGGACTTCAACAGTATACATAACATGCTCAAGAAAAACATCAGAAGCTATTCAAGGCTAAAAAATGATATCATTCACTGTGATTACTATCCCAAAATCAAACCAGTTACATATTATATACACTTGTAGTAAAACTTACAAGAATCATTCATTTTCCTTCGGCTTAGTCCCTGATTTATTAGGGGTTGCCACAGCACAACTACTCTAGCATATGTTTTATGCCGCAGATGCCCTTATAGCCACAACCCAGTACTGGGAAACATACACTCTCTCATTCGCACACTGATTTAGGAAGTAAAACTTCTCTCAATAACACACTGGCAATTTAGTTGATCCAATTCAATGAAGAGATTAACATAATATTTTCTAAAATGTTTATTTTGTTCATGGATTTTTGTTAGCTTAATTAAAAGAACAATGGTGTCATCTGTTAGAAAGTGTCATCGGGAAATACTGAACAATTTTAAATTTAAAGTGTTGAAACTCACAATGGGTTAATAAGTATCTAAAGCTTGCATGTTTCCCATATGTAATCAAATGATATACACTGGTGCTCTTTGTGGGCGGCACAGTGGTTCAGTGGTTAGCACTTTCAACTCACAGCAAGAAGATCGCTGGTTTGAGTCCCAGCTGGGTCAGTAGGAATTTCTGTGTGTTTGCATGTTCTCCCTGTGTTTGCATGGATTTCCTCTGGGAGCTCTGGTTTCCTCCACAGTCCAAAGACATATGGCTATAAATTATGGAAACAAAACTGACTGTAGTGTATGAGTGCATATGTATGGGTGTTTGGGTTGCGGCTGGACGCGCATCTGCTGTGTAAAAGGTGTCAAAATAGTTGCTAGATGATAATCAGGGACTACGCTGAAGGAAACTGAATGAATGGTTCACTTTGCTAAATACAGGAAATGTGTTCTGTAAGCAAGCCATCAAGTGAATAATCACACTTATATGGGACTATATGGGCCCACTGTCCAAGGTTTGAAAAGCTGCAAAGATTAGTTTCTCATTATAACTTTGTATACACACTGAAAAATACGGGGTTATTTTTTCGACCCAAATGTTGGGTTGAGGCATTTGGGTAATTTTTGGGGGTTATTTTCAGAGTCTTGGGTAGTTTTTGGGTTGTGCTATGTAACCCAAACTTGTTTTTTTTTGGGGGGGTGGGGGGGGGGGGGGGTAATAATTTCTAAGACTTGAATCAATGCAACCCTAGCACCACACAGGCACAACCCAGCACAACCCAGCTCCTTGGGTCAAATCAGCTCCCAGCAGGGGCTGACTGCGATGCCACATATATATATATATATATATATATTATTATAAATGTTTACGGTTAACCCATAAATATAAAACGAATTGTTTGGAATGCAGTTCATAATTAGTATTTAGTTTTGTATGATCTCTCAGGTAAAGTGTATTTACAAAGGGCGATGTGCTGAAAAAATGTAATGGAACAATAAATAAATAAAGCTAATACAATATTCACCTAATGATTTTAAAAGTAAGCTAAAAATTACATTTGAAAATATAACCTATTAATTAAGTCAAACTAACCTGTTATTTAAGTAAAAATAACCAATTATTGTGTAGAAAAAACGACCCATTTTGGGGTTAAACATAACAACCCAATTACTTGGGTTCATTTGACCCCTGATGTGTTCTGTCCTATATTTACCCAGCAATAGGGTTAAAAACCACCCATTTGGGGTAGTTTTTAACACTGTGTTTTATAACTTATATTAGTGTAGGATAAGTGTAGTATAACTTATATGACTTAACAGACACCATTTCTGTAAATTACACAATACTTTACAGGTATTTTAGGTAATGAGATGAGTAATTTTTAAAAAGTTTTAAACTGCTTTTAAACACTTGATTAGAACACAATTAAACTATGTAAATGTGGACTTCTGAACAGCACGTTTTAATACATACATTTCTGTTAAAGCAAGCAATAAAAATCAATCCAAGGCACTCGAAATATTTTTCGAGTGCCTTGGATTGATTTTTATTGCTTGCTTTGACGAATTCCTTACCCAAAGAGCACGATCAAATATTTGAAGTACCCCAGAGCGCTTTTTGTTTGTTTTAATTATAATACATTTCTGTTAGTTTAATTTAAAGTATATTTACATACATACTAATCCACACAATTGATTTGTGTTTGGACAACATGAAGGAATTAAGTAAACTTATTGGTTTTTACTAATCTAAATAGATTGAACATAAAACAATTAAGTTGGCCCAGTTTTAATTTTTTACTTACAGTTTTGCAGACTTGTAGGCATGCTGTGTGCATGTGTTCAGTACTCCTCTAGTTTGCATCATGTCATTTACATTAGCTTTCAGAAGGATGCTCATTATCCCCCTTCTTTGCACAATTCTGCCAAGTCTGCACTAAGGCCTAATTCACCTGAACATTTGGGACAAATACAGGAAAAACATCATAAGTTGACAAGTGGTAAAGTGCAAAAACTATGTGTAGCGTGTGCATTTAACCACACAGTGGTGAAATCCCACACATGTACACTCGCAATGTACGTAATTCCTTAGGCATCAGACCATATGATGTCCTATTCGTCAATTTAGCTTTCAAAAAATGAACACCTCTTTTGCACACTTGATGCGCCCTTCCACTGTGCTCCAGGCAAAATTCAACTCTACAATCAAAACAACAGTCATGAAAGTGCAGACTAAGAACAAGAGAGCAAAATATAAACACATGTATCAATAAAATGTTAGCATATATCTTTGAGAATTTATTTTTTGGGTTTGGGTTGCAGCTGGAAGGGCATCCGCTGCGTAAAACAAATGCCGGTTAAGTTGGTGGTTCATTCTGCTGTGGCGACCCCGGATTAATAAAGGGACTAAGCCGAAAAGAAAATGAATAAATGAATGAATGTTTTGGGTTTTACTGCGAATGTCATATTCATAAAGCTGGAATTGCTCAAGCCCAAAGTAGTTTAGGGGTGCCATTTAAGAAAGGGCCATATACTAAGGGCAATAAGGCCAAATATATTAAACAAGTAAGTTAGGTGTCAAATATCGGTTTTGAGAAATGCCTGTTATATATGTTTGTTACAGGGCATATATACTCCCCCTACAGCCCCTCAGTCTCCTATTAGTCTTTTCTCCCATCCTGACGATGGCGCTGAACATCTCCATGCGCTCCGGCTCCGCACGCCAAAGATCAGCGTAGTTTGATCTGTCTCTGGGGCGGGGATGAAAGGTGGTAAATATGGCGGCGGCCTTGGAGGAAGATGAAATTGACAATGATGACTATTATTCTCTGTTAAACGTCCGCAGAGAGGTATGACATATTCTTGTTAAAGAAGAAGTGTAAGTCGAGAGAGCCGCGAGTGAATAGGAAAAGAAGGCGCTTCAGACACGGCGAGTTTAAACAGGAGCCGACAGCATGTCGTTAAGCTGTGGCTCAGTCAGCACACCGTGACCCTTACTTATCATTGCCTTCATGCAGGAATTTGACTGCATGATCACTAAAAGATCTGATGCATATACTGTGTGCTTGTCTTTTGTTCTTTTAATACTTAACTGAGAAAACGTTGAGTGTAAACACTGATTAAGCGGTTCTTGTTGACACTTCTCAACAGTAAAAGTGAAACTGCTTCTGAACACTTCAACCTCGAAAGCTTATCAAAGTATATTACAAGCTACCATTTAACATCTCAAGAGTTTATTTGGTCAACTCCTTTAAAGACTAGTTCATTACAATAGTTAACAGCCAAAATAAACACGATCAGAAGTTACTTTATCAAAAATAGCTTTTATTTCTGTGGAACTAATGTTGACTTAAAAACGTGGTTGTTTTTTGCTTTGCAGTCAAAATCAGATTTAGAATCCGTTTTATTGCCAAGTGTGCTTCACACACAAGGAATTTGTTTTGGCTACAGAAGCTTCCAGTCTACATAAAGTGACAAGTGACAACACAAATAAATATGAAGAAAAAAAAAAGACTATAAACATTAAACAGAGATGCAGTTAGTCAAAAAAAAAATCTGGATGTTGAATTGTATGTACAGATTTGTTATAAATATACAGGTTATAAGGTGCTGTGTATGAGAAAGTATTGCACGTTTATTGATTAATTTTGCCTTTTCATTTGGTCTAACTTCAGTGAAAAATAACAAAGTCTGCCATAAAGGTTGGACTGTGAGTAAATGAGAACATTGTTGACAGTTTATATTTGTGAGAATCAAGTGTGTCAAGAAGATTTTGATTTGTTTCTATTAAAACTTTTTACTTTTCTGTCCTATGTTGTACTGCCTGATTAATGTGGCATTGCCTAAATACAAATGTTTATTTTTACCTGTATGTTCAGGCCACACAGGAAGAGCTCAAGGCTTCATATCGACGTCTTTGCATGCTTTACCACCCAGACAAGCACAGAGATCCAGAGCTCAAGAAACAGGCAGAGCAGCTTTTTAACTTGGTCCACCAAGCATACGAAGGTACAATGTTTTTGCACATTCAGCCTTTTAAAGTCTCTGTCAAAGCAAGGCCTTTTGTTGCATTGTGATGTCTGTTTTTACTATTAAGTAGGTGTTTTGGTGTTTCCCGTTGGGATACTCCACTCAAAAATGAACTCTCAAGTCATTCTGTATGCATTTTTATTTCTTTTTGGTTACACTTTGTTTTAAGGTGTCCTTGTTGCGGTGTAAATATTAATTTGACTACTGAGTAATATTAATTAATTGCTTGTACTTGCAATGTAGCTAGGGTCAGTATGAGGGTTAGGTCTAGGGTTAGTTGCATGATTAATTATAATTACTATAGTAAGGACTTGGAATATGTGTAACAAGGACACCTTAAAATAAAGTGTCTCTGCTGCAGCATTAAGAAGATATTTAGTTTTACATTTAGTTCCACTTAGTTATTTAGTTTTAGTTCCATTTGACTTTCTTTGTATGGTTTGTCCATACAAAATAAATTTAATAATAATAACCGAAACAATTTATTTTTAAAGGTCTATTTATTTGTGTTCATCAGAGTAAAGAAAGTCATGTATATTTATTGTGTAAGTTATGTGCGTGATTTTTTTTTTGTTGAACTTACCCTTTCAAAATCTATTTCTCGATCTTAGGATATCATATACCAAAAGACTTTATTACAAATTTTCTTGGAAACTATGAAGAGGTGGTAATGAAGGAGGATGTTTACCTTGTAAATATATTAAATGTGGCAAGCAAGAAGAGTATTACCAGTTACTGGTATAAGCATGACACCCCCTCTATTGGTTATGGGATAGAAATTGTGAAGGAAATAAGCAATATGGAAGAATTGACATTTATTTTGATACTCAAAAAAGACTTATTTCTTAAAAATTGGAAGAAATGGATTGATTATTGCATTGTTAACAACTGTTGAATGCATTGAATCTGGAACAAAGTAACCCCCGCAATGTTGTGTTTTTTTATTTACTTACTTTTATTTTTCTATTTGATTATTATTTCATGTGCAATACGGCAAAATTGTATATTTTTGAATGTAAAATGTTTTGTTGTAAAAAAATTTTTTAAAAGTTCTCAATAGAAATAAAGTAACAAAAACTATTTCTCTTTAATAAAGCCCAACATTTTAATTCCTGCTCATTTATATTTGAATTATTTTCTTTCCGCAGTGCTTAGCGACCCTCAAGCTAGAGCAATTTATGACATATATGGGAAGAAAGGGTTGGATGTGGAAGGATGGGAGGTAAGTCAAAGTTTCAGAAGACTAATAAACGCGCCAGCGAAGTTCCATCACATATCAAGCAAACTATTTCCCCGGTGGGATTTTGTGTCATCTTTTTTGTGCTTACTACACAATAAAACTATTTTTAGGTAGTAGAGAGGAAAAGAACGCCAGCAGAGATCCGAGAAGAGTATGAGCGACTTCAAAGAGAGAGAGAGGAGAGAAGACTACAGCAAAGGACCAACCCTAAGGTTTGACCTAATGCCGTCAAAGCAGCAACTGCTGAAAACATGAATACAGGTCTTGCTGATTGTTCACTGTCTTACTCAGGGGACAATAAGTGTGGGCATTGATGCAACAGACCTCTTTGATTACTATGAGGAGGATTATGATGAGATCTCTGGTGGTGGCGGAGGTGGAGGTTTACCACACATCGAGATCAACAAGATGCACATATCCCAGTCCATAGAGGTACAGTCTTTCCATCTGAGATTTTTTTCTAATCTGTAACATTACTAATACATACTAGGGTTTGCACAGACTAGTCGACTTTAATGCTCTGCCATGACTCTTTTTGATTGATGTCGACTAGCCGTGATACAGATCACGAAGTTTTTCACCCGAACTTCACGGCAGTTTTACACACAAATGTAGGTTCACTAAAATTAGCCTGTGCTAATATTGCACGAAATAAAAGTGTAGATAATGCATTTGTTTTGCTCTAAAGTTAATCATTGTAATGTTGCACTGTTTTTGTATTGGGTTATGAGCTGTCAAACAGCATGTATATATTTTTCCTGCTAATAAATAGCACATTGTGGTGTGTTGACATTTGCATCTTCTGTTTTATTGATGATGTCACCAGCAATGAGTTTACGTCAACTTGACTTTGATAACAAAAAGTCGACTTTAAAAAAATCTAAAGTCATTCAACCCCTAATACTTACAACGATTAAACTATATTTTGGCATATTTGATCATGCCAGCAAATTAATTTTGTTAGAGGTCATACATAGAGGTGCACTACTGTTTTCCCAAACAAAGAAGTGATGTTATTGTATTGAATACGAGATACATCACTGAACATCCCTAAAGTAGAACAATAACGTTCTGGTTCTGCACAAAATTTATGAGATTGATTTGAAAGAAGTGAATGTTTAGTGCTGTGCATGCTATACCGAATGTGTTTTGCTTTGCCGGTCATTTCTTCAACTGTTACAGCATTTTTAAAATTTGTTATAGAAGTGTCTGAGACCAAACATAAAGCTAGATAAACTAGTTTAATTTAACTTTCCCAAAACACTGACAGGGAAAACAGTCGGTATATTGCTCAACAACAACATCCTTTAAAGGTATTAAAAAGCATTTAGATGCTATTTTACAAGGTATTACATTTCATATAATTTATTATTATGCAGTGTATAGTTGTATGCTAACGTTGGCCTAAATTTATTGTGCGAATATTGTGGTGCTGTGTAGTTCTGCTAGATTTGACATCATGCTGCATTGTTTACTGCAGTAACCAAGGAAACATTGTTATTCCTCCTGTTCTATTGGCACAACCTGACGGAAGAGAGTGAATTGGTGCTTTTATTCACTATATGAATAATGCTTTAGTTTATATTTAAATATACTGTAAATTTAAATGTCTCCTAGGTTACCGGTAAAGTTCCTTAAAGTGGCGAATAGTTCTTAAACTGTCTGGAAAGAGTGCTAAAAAGTTCTTTGAAAGTATTGAATTTCATTTAGGGCTGGGCGATATGGCAAAACTGAAATCTTGATCATTTTCCATTTTGAACAATAACGATATACAATTGAAGTCAGAATTATTAGACCCCTATGTATTTTCACAGTATGTCTGATAATATTTTTTGTTCTGAAGAAAGTCTTATTTGTTGTATTTCGGCTAGAATAAATGCAGTTAAATTTTTTTTTAAACATTTGAGGTCAATATTACTAGCTCCCTTAAAGCTATATATTTTTTCGATAGTCTACAAAAAAAACCACTGTTATACAATAACTTGCCTAATTTCAATATAAGTAGTTAATACTTTCAGATTTAAAAGAGTACCCCATCAATGACTGAAGCCACAAAAATTAGAGGGTCCATTTAATGGCATAACATACTTTTGGCCGATAAATATTCGGTGGCTGTGTGATTGGTTCTTAGATCATTATAGAGTAAAAACATCCTGATCTTATCATTGTTGTTGACACTAGTTTGATCACGATTCAATATAATATCGTTTATCGGCCCAGCCTTAATTTCATTCTCTGATGTACTCTGTAGCAGATTATTAAAACTATAAAAACCTTTTAAAAGACATGTTTTGTCTTATGTTTGTTTAGACATGTTTGGTTATATATATATTGTGGCAACACGCACATATGTCATTAATTTTGATATTCTGTCCATCTCTGCTCTCAAGGCCCCTCTGACCACTTCAGACACGGCTATTCTTTCCGGCTCTCTCTCCACGCACAATGGCAATGGAGGAGGAAACATAAGCTTGGCCTTGCGACGCGTCACCTCGGCTAAAGGCTGGGGAGAGGTGGGGGGGCTTTTCGGTTAATGCTTGACATACTAATGTACTGATTATGTTTGCTGAGCATGTAACCAGACATGTTCATACATGTTTAATACAGGTTGAGTTTGGGGCAGGAGACACACATGGCCCACTCTTTGGCTTAAAGATTTTCCGTAACTTGACTTCACGCTGGTGAGTTCAGCACATCTCAGTGGTTTTAGTTCTTTAATTATTAATCCTCTAAGTTTACACAGTTTTGGGGGAAATTTTGTTAGCAAGTTACTTAGCATTGATTGTATTGTATACTGAGACATCAAACATGTCAGTATTTAAAGGTCCTATGAAATTAAAATGAAGTTTTTTTTAGATGTTAGTGTCAGTATTGTTAGTTTTTAAGATATCTACAGCTAGTGTGCTCCAAAACAGTGACACAATTCAAGTTTAGAAGGTATAAAACTGATATCAACTAGGCATGGGACGATAACCGATTTCAAGGTATACCATGGTTTGGAAATGTCATGGTTTTAAAACCGGCAAAATTATCTGCTATACCGTTCGTAAGGTATGTGTAAGATTTTTTATTTACTTTTTAAATTATTATTATTATTTTTTTTAAGGACAACAGTATTTCCAGCAGAAAAGATATCCAAAGATGCTGTTGTAAATTGTAAATAAATCAGTGTTTTAGAAACTAATGAAGACAGCAGAAGTCAATGATTTGACATTTGAATTATTTTGCCAGACATCTTTACTGCTCCAAAATATAATAAATGTTTCTCAAACTAAAATATATTGGGTTCAAAGGGGGAAAAAAATTGTTTTTTTAACCCAGATATTTAAAATGAATATATTTTAGAGCAGTAATCGCAATACCATAAAACCGTGATATTTTTATCCAAGGTTTTCATACCGTCAGAATCTTTAACCAGCCCATGCCAAATATCAACATGCAAAGCTTATAATTTGACACTTCCACCTAAATGGATCAATGGATTATTCATATCACCTCATACTTCAGTTTTTCATTTCTCAAATCATAACCAATCAAATGCTTTCTAGTATCTGCCATGCCCCGCCCTCTTCAAGGTGCTTTTCATTTGCTTTTCATTTGATGCATTTGAGTTTAACCACTCTCATTGGCAGGGCAGTGATTTAAACGAAATCTATTGGCTGTTTTTTAAAAAGGGGAAGAGCTACACCTTGTTTTTCGGTTAAAATTACATCAAACAACGATTAAAAATGCACATTTAAAAGCACTTTGCGGGACCTTTAATAAAACATTATAATGTGTTAAAATGCTATATAAAATGTAAAAATAACAAATTGTATAAAGTGAGTCCATTTTATAAATGAAAGAAATAATTAAATTTTTGAAAGTGGACATGACCAGGTTGTACATACAAGGTGTAGAATCGGACACTCAAGACTTACACATGCATATTTATTGAAAGGGGAACAAAAACCTATTTGTGATTTGTGTAAGAATATTTTGATGATAAAACATATTTTAATAGAATGTATATTTTAAAATTATATTATATTATAATGATATTAGAAAGCGTTTTTATTCAGGAAATATTATAAGTGAAATGTTTGAAAAGGTGCCTTCTGAAGCTATTTTAGAATATTTATATTTAATCAAACTAAAAGATTGTATATGACTCTTTTCTGAATAGTTGCTATTTGTATGTTCTTGTTGTATGTTTTTTTTTAAAACATTTTTTTTACAATGTATGTTTGTTAAGAAACTGATATGATTATATATTGTATATTTAGTATATGTTTTGCCATGAATATAGCCAACGTTGCTGATATGACATTAAAACCTAAATAAATAAAATGCTATATAAGACAAGAATAAATTTCAAAGTAATACTAGTCCTGGTGATGTAATGTACGTATTATCAGTTATGATGAGTTTAAAATTTGTTCTTAAGAGGACAACGCTCACATATGTCTTCAGTGTCTTTTTGAATCTTTTTGAAAGTGCCTCAATACAAATATTCTGTAATTGTTGTGCCATGAAACCTTCTCATGCCCCTGATACGTATGTGTGTTTTTCAGCTTCACAACGGCTCACTGTGGCTTGCAGTTTTCATCACGTGGCATACGGCCAGGTCTCACTACTATGCTTGCACGGCACCTAGACAAAAACACTATGGGTTATTTACAGTGGCGCTGGGGTACTCAGTCTTCCATGAACACCAGCATCGTGAGGGACACCAAAAGCAGCCATTTCACGTTCGCTGTGCAGGTCAGTTGCTGTTTTGTACAGTCACCATCTGATTTTTTTTCCAAGCACTTTTCTTAAGACTTGCTGCCTTTTGTGCCACTCTAGTTGGGAATTCCGCATACATTTGTCATGATGAGCTACCAGTACAAATTCCAGGATGATGATCAGACCAAGATCAAGGGCTCTGTCAAGTAGGTCTTTGTGGATTCTGCCTCTTTATTATATTTATTTTATTATTCATATATTCCATAAATATACACATACATAAATCATTTTTCAAGCATTTAATTAACAAAAGTGTGACACAATTGTACATTTTATGTTATTACACGAGTGTCCAGTTAAATTGTTTTTCTCTAAGCAAAAATAATTATCAGGATTTATAACCATGGTTTACAGTAGATGTCAATTGTAAAATGTTATTCATTTTAACAAGATTTTGTTGAAAACAATCTTGTCAGGCTTTCGTAGAGCAAAAGTCATTTGATGACATTGAAAGAAGGATAAAAGTGCATTCCCAAAAATACTAACTGTATTTTTTTAATATAATTTTATAATTTGCCACTATTCTATGTTTGGCACTATCCTATGTTTTCTACATGTATCCTATGTAAGAAGTCTTAAATAATTCAAAACATGCAGTTTTTCAGATTTTATTTATTATATTATACAAGTATTATATTTTAGTAAATACAGGCCATTTTAAGTATGTTGTTTCATTTGCATACATTTTTGGTAGCATAAATATCGACATTTGTAGCATTAATAATAACAAATAATATATAATTATATTCCATCTATATTAAGATTTTAAGTCTCTAATCTGATTCTAATAATTATTGGAGATTTTTTACTGTTACTGATGTAGTTGAAATCATTAAATGATACTGATAAGTCTATGCAAAATATGAGCAATGAGAGAGAATTCTTCAAATAATAGTAATAATAATAATAAATAATTTCCAACTTTCCTTCTATTGTTACACTCCATTTAGTTTTACGTCTTTATCTTTGGCTCAAGCTGCATTAGGTTAGCATTGTACTTTTGTTTGATGGATATTTCACTTTGAGATCAAACATTGCGAAAAGCCCTGCAGTATCTCTGTGAACCCTCTGTTGGTCAAACCTGTCCTGAATATAAACAAACAGGATCTGTGTATTTGGCCTTAGCTTCTATGTCTGATATTTTAGATTCTGGGTCCGCATGACCTGCGGTTTATTTTTGACTAGTCACAGCCAATTAATCGCCCACTCAAATGTGTTGACGATTCACACATTCTGTTTGTAGCCTGTTGAAATAAACAGCACTTGTGTTTCAGGTCAGGGTTTTTCGGCACTGTGGTGGAATATGGTGCTGAGACTAAAATCAGTCGGCACAGTGTCCTGGGTGCAACCGTCAGCGTTGGAGTACCTCAGGGCGTCTCGCTCAAAATCAAGTAAAATGCTTTTGATCACTTTGATGTACAGCTTCATGATTCTTTTCTTGGTTTATTTTAGTTTTAAGTAGAGATCGTGATTCTCTGTAAATAGTAGTTGACAATTTTATTTGCTATATAGTTTTTCAGACTGTTTTAGTATTGTATTGTTTTTAAATTTCATTTTAATTCAGTTCCATAACTCAACAGTTTATATTCAATAACAATTTACAATAAGTTTCCATTTGTTAATGTTTTACAAACATGAACAAATAACGGAACAGTACATTTATTACAGCATTTATGTATCTTCTTTGTTAATATTAGTTAGTGAAAATAGTTTAATAGCTCACTCATGGTGCATTAACTGAAGTTAACAAGCACAACTTTGAATTTTAGTAATGCAATAATTAATGTTGAACAATGAATAATAAATGCTGTCGTATTGTTCATTTATAGTTCATGTTAATAAATACATTCAATTGTGAATGAACATGCAGCTAAGGAAGCCCTACAGTTGGAAATAACAGAATGTAAAATTCCTGTGTAAACCTATTTTAAATCTGTATATTGAGAAATGGCAATTGGATGAATGTAGAAATAACTAAATGTATGAAGTGAACCCATTTCTACATGAAAGAAATAATTACCATTTTGAAAATAGACATGACCAGGTTGACTTACACATGCATATTTATTGAAAGGGGAAGAAAAATCTATTTGTGATTTTTGTAAGAATATTTTGACGATGAAGCATATTTTAATAGAATTTATATATGTTTTTAAATTGTATTAGAGAATGTTTTTATTTGGGAAATATTTTAAGTCAAATATTTGAAAAGGTGCCTTCTGGAGCATCTTTAGAATATTTATCTTTAATCAAACTAAAAGTTTGTATATGACTCTTTTCAGTGTTGTTGCTATGTGTATGTTGTTGTTTTTTGTACAATCTATGTTTGTTAATTAAATAATATAATTGTTATATATTGTATATTTAATATATGTTTTGCCATGAATATAGCCAATGCTGCCGATATGTCATGAAGACAGACAGACAGACAGACAGACTATAACTCACTTTTAAAGACTTTAGATGTACTAAAGATTACTGGCTGAATCAGCATTTTAGAAGAGTCTCTGCTGAAATGTATTCAACAAATACATTTTGAATGGTTGTTTGTTGCCACCTACTGGCATAAAAATATAATTCTTCAAATCTTCATTTGAGGAGTCAAACTACTTTCAAAATGCAATTGACACTAATATTAATATTCCAGCATAACTTTTATCCCAGTACCTATGTTACAGTATTAATCTTTGTAACACAGACCTAATAATAATACTGTTTGAAAAGACATGCATGCATGATGACTGCTCTAGATGTAAATGTACCGTCAGACGTAATAAACGCATGCAAATATTTGGAACCGAGATCAGTATCTTGGAGCTCAACTTTGAAGATTATTCCCTTTAGCAGCTTTTTAAGTAGCATTAAATCTGTGGTATTTTTGTCCCTCACAGGCTGAACCGGGCGAGTCAGACGTACTTCTTCCCCATCCACTTAACAGAGCAGCTTCTACCCAGCGCCGTGTTTTATGCCACCGTCGGACCCCTCGTGTTCTACTTGGCCATCCAGCGGCTGGTTATCAAACCTTATGTTCGTGCTCAGCAGGAACAGTAAGCCTTTTCAGCTGATTACATCTGCAGAGTTGCAGTCACATTCTCCACCCGTTTCATTTTGTTGTCTTTTATGGGCCAATTGACTTCCTAGCACTCGTCTCCAACCTTTATTCCCTGCTAGTCTGGAAAATAATAGAGCGAAATCCTTTTAAATGGCTTGGAAAGTGTGAGTAAAAGAGCAAATGGTAAATTAACATCGAACCTTTGGTCTTTTGTTTAGGGAGCTGGAGAAGCAGCGGGAGAGTTCGGCGTCAGACGTTGCCAAGAAGAAGCAAGAGGCAGAAGCAGCTGTGAGTTCATAATGTCTAAATCCGCCGCAAATAATTTATAATGTGTGGCCGTTTAAAGTGGTCATAACTTTCACGGCAGGCGCTTTGTGTTGGGAGAAACAATGAGTTAGCGTCAGGCCATCGTTCCTATCTGCACATCAGTCGCTGTGTCAGGGTGATAAATGTGCGCCTTCACTATGTGCATATACAAGCAGTCTTATTTGAAATCACTCTTTTCTCTAGGTTCTGCTGATGCAGGAGTCTGTGCGCAGAATTATCGAAGCGGAGGAGTCCAAGATGGGTATGACTGCATAACTCCCAATAATGATCAAAGGGTGAATTTTTATTTGTTTTTTTGCCAAGGGAGGATTGGTGAGTCAGACGACTTCTTCTTTTTTTTCAGGTCTGATCATCCTCAATGCCTGGTATGGCAAGTTTGTGACAGACAACAGCCGTAAGCATGAAAGGGCAAGGGTCATTGATGTGACAGTGCCTCTACAGTGTCTGGTGAAGGACTCTAAGCTCATGCTCACAGAAGCATCTAAGGTAAAGCTTAAATTTATGCCTGCGCTGTAATATTTGCCCAAAAGAAAAATATTTTAATGTTTTTCAAAACTGAATTTGTCAAATTAGAAGCAAAGAAGAAAATGCTTTAAAAGTACTTTTTGTATAAAGTGAGTTCTTTCAGCAAAGACTTTTAATAGTTTGTTTTAAAAATGGTAATATATTACTGCTTTAGTAAATGAGGTGAAGTTCAGCTTTTCTAAATTTAAATAGCTGTCACAGAATTATTAAAATTTTAAAAGATAATTTTAGTTTAATATTTAAATCTAATTTCTATATTATTTCAAAACATTTTTGTTTTTACAACGTTTTTGTAAATAAAAGCATAAGTTTAGCTTTTCCAACTTTAAAATTAGCATCAGAGGAATATTTCAATTTAAAAAGACATTTCAAGTTGAATGTTAAATGTAATATTAATACTATTTCAAAACATGTATGTTTTTGTAAATGGAAGCATGAAATAAATTTAGCAAACAAAAGATTTGCTTAAATAACATAAAAATATCTTACCAACCCTCAATTCAGGGTTGATCACAAAGTTGTGCAAGTTTTGCTAATTTGTGTGAAAAGTGTGGTACAAGAGTCTGTTTAAAAATCCCAATATATTGCCCTAAAATATCATGATCTTGCACTTCTAAGGCCACATTTACACTGCATGGTTTAAGTTACCTAATTTCATTCCTATGGGGCACATATTGGATATGACCAGGGCCAGACGGAATCTGTGGACATTTTTTGCTATTTCTGCACAAAATTTTGTTAAAAATCTGTGGATTCATGCGGAATGATTTTGGAAGTATCAAAACTAAAAACTTAATATATTAAATAAAAAGTAATACATTTTTAACTTGTATTTAATGTTTACAATGCAAATCCAATTAGATCCACTTATTTGGTAAACAAAGCAAGTCCCTCATATAAAATATCTACTAAAAGACAGAAAATATGACTTTACAAACTGTATTGTAAATAAATCATGAATATTATCATATTAGTCAGTAATATTACTGAAATTAATTTGAAAACTGAATAAATATACATTTACACAAGTAAATAAACAGAATCAATGATGGGCTAAAAATCTGCAGAAATCTGCGGAATTCTGCGCGCGCAGATTCCGTGTGGGCCTAGATATGACCCATGTATGTGTGATCAGAAAACAATCACATGAATTCTGATATGCTCAGAACTGTTTCAGGCCTCATTCATATGTGGAAACAAATGTGATATTTTATTCAGATACTGCATATGCATTTACAATGGAAGCAGGTAGATATGATCTTCAACCATCATTGTGAATCAAATGTAATTGACAAATGGTAGGGAATGACAACGACTCTGATGCAATGTTCTGTATGAGCTCTAGTCCTAAACCTCCAAAAAAAAGAATATTTAGTCATTTATCACAAGTTGATGCATTTAAGGAGCATGTTAAAAAGAGAGTGTAACATCCGTCTTGTAAGCAATGTAAATAATTTACTTCTTTTTTTTTCAAATTGTGCAAAAATCACAAAACATGACATTAATATTATGATTGTAATATTATGAATGTTATTTGATACTAGTCATCAAGAAAATCAGAATTGGCCATCAAGATCTGTGTAAATGCAGCTTAATAGTTAGTTAAAGATTGCTTAAACTGATTCAAAACACAAAAATGTACAAAAAAAAACAACCTTCATAAATCCTAATTTTAAAGAAACACTCCCCTTTTTTTTGAAAATGGGCTAATTTTACAACTGCCCTCGAGTTACATGGTTGAGTTATACCATTTTTGAATCCGTTCAGATGATCTCCGGGTCTGGTGGGAGCACTTTTAGCTAATTTAGCATAGATTATGGAATCGGATTAAAAATGACCAAAGAATTTTGTTAATATTTCTATTTAAACCTTACAAGGTCTACAAAGACCAAATGTAAATGCAATTTGTTTGGGCAATAAAGCTAGGAGCTATACTCTCCTTTTGGCATGGTAATCAAGGAACTTTGCTGCTGTACCATGGCTGGAACAGGTGCAATGATATTACTCAACGTGATCACCGGCATGCACGGTTATCTAGCTGGGGACTGTCTTCAGTCTCTGCGTAATAATGTTCCTTTAAGAAGTTGCTATATAAATTGGATGGTTTTGCGTGCTTGTCCTCAGGCTGGTTTACCGGGCTTCTATGACCCCTGTGTGGGTGAGGAGAAGAGTCTGAAGGTGCTGTATCAGTTCAGAGGTGTGATGCACCAGGTTCTATGTGGTGACACAGAAGCGCTCAGGATACCAAAACAATGTGAGTACACAAACCAAACAATGTACAGCTGCTTTTCCCACCATTTGTTTTAATCCAAGTTATCTTGATGATGATAAATACTTAATTGTGTTCACCAGCAGTAAAGATAAATGCCATACTGGTTGTAATTTAAAATCTCTTGTTGTTTTGTCTCTCTCCTCTCCCTTGTAGCCCACAGGATTGATAATGACAGTTAGGAACATGTATCTCTTGAGCTGAATGGGGACAGCTTGGACTGGTATAGACTGATGAGACACAGAGTAATGCCCTGGAAACACTCTGTGCCCTTAAAAGTCTTCATATACCTATTTATCCTTTATTTTGCGCTCTTTTAAATACTATTCTTCACAATGTCTGTTTTGCAAAGTAAAACATTTACATTGGAACGTTTAATTTGCTGGATTTCCACTAATAAAATGATGATCTTTGCCAGAAAAACCAGACAACATAAATAGATATATTTTTTTGTTGGCAGGCCTTATAACCATTTTTAAAACAAAGGCCCCCTTCCTGAAATATGGATCCACAACAGTGCCTGTAATCAACACTCGCCAGAGAGAGCTATTTTATCCTCATTACATCACTGAGAAACCATTGCTGCTTGATCCGATTCACTGAATCCCACAGGAGCTGGCGAATCCCAGTGGTCAGCCTACTTTCTATGACTGACTTTTTATACCACCAACTTCCAAATAAACAGTCTTGCAATTATTTAGGAGGAAAAGCATGTCCTTAGTGATGATCATTTACATTTTGTTTCACTTTGATCGCATTATTTTGACTATAATAATACAAAGAATTGACACAATATGCAGGTACTGTCAGCGTGTGCTGGTTGAGGAAAGAGAGTGTGAACTGTGTGCTAAATCTCATGTAGGACTAGTCTCCCACCTTGTGTCCAAAGACTTGAATAGCAGTGGATGAAGGGATAGTAATGGAACATCTTCTGTTTGTATTTTGGGTTTGATGTCCTTTAACCCCTGCATTTTAGTGCCATAACTCATACAGGGAACATCTACATCCCCATTCAATCTTCCATCAGGTCGATTTAACTATTTGTTGCCTTTTTGGTGTTTGAGAAGTTTATGCAAGTACTTTAATTTCTGTCTTGATTTATTTTATATTTGAAAGACTGTATGGAATCTTTCTTGTGGAGGAGGGTGGTCATAATTTATATGAAATGTGTCTATTCTGCACACTTACCAGTTGAATGATGTTAAAAGAACAATCAATAACTGTTGGCTGGAGTATTGGTTTGTTCAAAGGAGTTCATTGTTATATTTGATCTAATGGCCACTTGAAAGTATAGACTATCGTTTTCAAAATAAATCATTAAGGAACAACGGGAATATATATTGTTTTTGAATGGTGTGCATGACAGATTGTAACTTTATAAAGTGAGAACTTGCATAGTATTACCTCAAATGTTATAAATAGGGGTACATTTGGTATAATTTAATATGTAACGTTTTACCAAAGGGTTTTATGGTAAAATTTTACAATAAGGTATCATTAGTTAATACATTAGAATGAGCAATACATTTATTATAATGCTTATTAATCTTTGATATCATAGGTTCATAAAACTATTCATAGTGTTGGATCAAATCTATTAATACTAACAGGAAGCAAACAACTAACCAAGGAACTTTTAAAAGTATTTTTAAATATTGCAATTAGGATTAATGTTTCAGAAGTAATTGTCATAGTTTAACTATTGAAGCCTTGTTGTGATGAATTGCCATTTATTTTTAAAGCAAGTCAACTACATTATTTGACGTGAAGCATTTAATAATCTTGTTTAAACATTTCAGCAGAGGCCCTTGCTTTATTAAGTCAGATGTTGTGTGTTCATATTATTTAAAGCTTTCTGAGGTAACAAACTAATTTACATTTTATTTTTAATAACAAATAACAATGTAAACAAATTATTACTCATTCATTGTTAATGCAATGACTAATGTGACCTTATGTCAAGTGTTAAAAAATAGACTGCAAACAATATCCTAATCCAAAGTAGGCATGGGACGATAACCGTTTTCAAGGTATACCGCGGTATGGAAAAGTCAAGGTTTTCATACCGCCAAAATTTTCTGCTATACCGTTCCTAAGGTATCTGTAAGATTTTTTTATTTACATTTGTTTTTTGTTTTTTTAGGTGTAAATTGTAAAGAAATCTGTGTTTTTGAAACAAATGAAGACTGCAGAAGTCAATGATTCACTTGAAGTATTTCAACAGCCTGACATGTTTACTGCTCCAAAATATTTTAAATGTTTCTCAAAATAAAATATATTGTGTTCAAAAGGGGAAAAGGTTTAGTTTTTTTATCCAGGCATTTAAAAATAATATATTTTAGAGCAGTAAACCCAATACTGTCATACCGTGAAACTGTGATATTTTTATCCAAGGTTATCATACCGTCAGAATCTTATACTGGCCTATGCCTAATCCAAAGCACAGAAAATTTGGTTGGAAAACTTCTGCTTTAGGATAAATATACTTGCTGAATCCACTTTTCTAAGGCCAAGACTTCAGTTTTACTTTTTATTACCTGTTAATGTCTTTGTCGATTTATATGTCGATGTCTGATCTGTTGACGCAAAGTTAGAAGTTCTTTTTGAGCATCTTTCAGTTTAAGTTTCATCCTTTTTATCACTCTGCATTTGGCCTGCAACCTTTTCTGCAGCCATCTGTTGGCATCTAAAATATTAAACAGACGGGCTTTGGTTGTGCATGTATCCGAGAGGGCATAGGTGTGGTCTGCAGCTGCTAAAACCTGTAAAAAAATTAAATAAATACATAAATTGCTTGCATACCTATAATATATATATGCACAGAAATATAGCACTATTCAGCAAGATAGAAGATTCACCTTTGTGCTCTGACAGTAAGCCTCTTCATTATGGTTACAGTCTTGAGTGTCCTCATGCTTCTCCTCAGTGAAAAGAGGCAACCCATCAGGTGTAATGCCATCCCATTTATCAGCAGCAGACGTTAAAGCCCTCCTCAGCCTCTTTCTGGAATGATTTTGCTGACGGCACAAAGATGATATCGAGAGAGATAGAATGCGCATTTATTGGAAATGGCATCTGTGAACTGACTTACATTTGCATCCTGGGTTGGCACTGCAAAGAGGGTTGGCACTGCGTTCCATAGCAGATTTTTGCGGTTTCCCAAACCACTGAAACAGTCTGGAGTGAAATGAAGAGAACAGATGACCATGTGTTTCCTTGGCTGAAAGTCGTCACGTCCAATGTTATCAAGCCATTGTTTCAGAACCGATGGTTTACTGAAAGGGAATCTGACAAAGAATGTTTGTGAGATGTCTTTATGATATCTTGAATAAAACGCACTCAAAACATCATAAAAGTGGGCTGTCTGTCATCACCTACCTGTGGAAAGTAATATCTGGGTTTTTGTTATTGTACCTATTTGTGCAATAAGATGCAGAACAACTTTTCGGCATCTTTGCCCCGAACAAAGATGGCGGATATCGAAAGCCCCGCAGTGTCTCAAAATGATTTAATCTAAAGATGTTTCTTGTGTTATTTGATTCCTATGTTTACATTATATTGCAATCAGTCGCAAACGATCATTCCGAATCAATTTTTCATTATTCACTAAATCAGTTCTTGGAAAAAATTACATTTACTTCAGCTTCCCTGGTGGTTCCCTCTGAGCCTTTCAAAATAAAAGTCCTACGTGAAGCGAGATGAAATACGTCACAGTCTTAACGTTTAAAGTGATAGTTCACATAAAAATAAATGATGTGTTCCTGTGATATTGTTTATATCTTCCATTAGCCTTTGAACGTTTCTTTACATTTGTTGTACTTTTTGACGTTGCTGTTAATGTACTAAGCCTCAGGTCATGCTTAATATATGTGATTTTTTTAGCCAGTAGAACATTAAATATGATTTTTAGATAAAAATGTGGTCCTTGATGGTTCATAAAATATAACTCAGGTGCTACTAACACTTTGAGAGTTAACAAAAAAACAGTATATATGCAATTCAAAGGTAATAATGCTGTAAAATAATGTTCAGCTTATATGCAGACTGGTTGTTTCAGTACATGTGGAGCCATGTGTATTAATTTTGTTTTGCCTTTATGTATGAATCACAGTGTTCTGATAGACATTGCTTTGCACTGTATGTGTCACCAAAAACCATATAGCACAGTATAGTAGATTATATAACCATAGCTGTATGCGAGTTTCCCCTGAAAGTTGACACTGTGACAAAGCTCCATAAAAGGAGACACACACCAGACTACGGATTCCATATTTAACACATATACATACTATTTAATTACGATGCTCATGCAGAAACAACTGTTATCTTGGTTAAGACGCAGCTTGACGTCCACATACTGTATTTTTATTTGCATATACGAATGTTTTTTTAGCTGTCTTTTACCAGAAACAGCATTTTGAGGTGAGATTATGTCGTAAACACGTATAGTGAATCCCCACAAAGCACATAAAATGAATAATAATTGTTTAATGTACGCATCGTGCTGCCTAATGGGAATCACGTTTGATCTCGCCGCACATAACAATGGGCGTGGCCTCGTCCCGTCAGATGCGTCAGATGAGCCGCGGCTGTAGGAGCGACTGAAGAAGAGGGGGATGGGGACAATTGTTTTTTGTGTTGCATTCCTGCAGTGTGTTTGACCTTTGACCTCGTTGTTGTGTTCTCCTCGTCTTGCATTCCGAACTGAGGATTTCCTGCAGTATGCCAAAGGCTGCTGGGGCTCGCCTTTTCTGCGCCCTGTCTGTGTTTACCACTATTTAATCAACGGAGTCGTTCGTTAGCCTAAAAATAACACACTCAGGAACGTCGCTATTACAACGACCGATCGCTTTCACGGGCAAGCCGTTATACGGAAGAGCGTGCGGGTTTAAACGGAGCGAGTACTAGAGGCGAAAAGCAATCAAACCCCCGTTTGGTGTTGCAGCTATTAGCCTAGCACGCTAGCGGGGCTTGTCGTATATCACGCACACGTTTCATATCCGCTGCAGAAATCCGCACCCGCGCGACAACACTGAGGAAATGAAGGACAAACAGAAGAGAAAGAAGGAGCGCACGTGGGCTGAGGCAGCTCGTATGGTAATATATTAATTATTTTAAGCAAATTGTAACGGTTTAGTGCTTGTGTGAGGGGTTAGGGGTGTTGTAGGGGAGCCGCGAACAAAGCTGTCTCGAGCTGTTGTCGGGTTGGACATATGCAATCTGCTGCTGTTGTTTGTGTAACTCTAGGTTTTATAACCCGGCTTTTACCTTTGCAGTCTTAATCCACAATCCCTGTGTTTATCCTGACGACATAAGCGACTCATTTCTAGTGTTTGTGTCCCATTTGAATGAAAGAGCCCTTGCTGGTAGCCTAGCGTATTAGCAGCTCTGGCTGTTTGACCCTTTGTTTGCAGGGCTTCTTTTAGCGAGCTGAGCAAAATGCTGAAAATATGCAGTGTGGAAGATTTAGCTCTCTTGAAAGACTGCTTTTAATAAATGTGTGTTAAAGGCTTATTGTTTAATCAGTCACTCATATAGTAGGCCATATTTCTGTGTTGTGTATACAGTTCGTGATCCCTTGATCTTCTTTGTTAGCTATTTTTCAGTTAAACGTTTTCTAGGGGGGTGTTAGCTTTTTAACGCTTCATATCTGTGTTACAGTATTTATATTCACACACTGTCTATTAATTAATGGATATGAAGCTGATATACTGATAGCTGCATAGTTTCTCCTTTTATTCTCCATAGTTGTGGTCAAAGAGTGGCCAAAATGGGACTTTAATCATGTATTTTTGCATGAAGAAAGCATAATATGCCCGGGTAATTGTTTCTCATATAACATTTAATCTTCAAAGGGTCATTCTTACATTTTTATGTATAAATGCATTAGTGTTTAAGACAAAAACAAGTCTTGTTACAAAGACTGGCATTAAATTATGACATATGCATCTATTCATAAATCTGACCATTTGACCTTCGTCTTAAGATTGTTTTTGAGGTTTAAGTTGAAACAACTGTGTATAACGTTAATGTGAGATCACATTTAATAAAACACTCCTTATGTCAATTACAGTGTCATTCATACATAAAACATCAATACAGCTGCATTTCTGACCTTGTTTTTGCTATCTTAATGATACATTTGGTGTGATTATAGGTGTTATGTCTGTCAGTTCTTTGTCTGCTTTTTCTAGGTGGTCATGGCAGATTTCACTCTTCAATTTGCAGTCTTTAAATGTAATATTTTTGTATTCATGGCTAGTTTGAGATTAAAAGCAAAAATTGGATAAAGCTACAGTACGTGATATCTGGTGAAAGTAGATTTGAAACTCAAGGGTAGCCGTTTTGGGTGGGGATCTCGTTTGCTTGAGAAACACAGCTTGTATCATTTATTATGAAGCAGTGTTATGAATTAACTTAAAAACCGAAGCTTCAGATCTCCGCCATACATATAAAACTTGACATTTCTTAGACTTTGTATTGCATCCAGTTTTTATCTGGATGTTTTACTTAATATATAGTGATCTGAATACTTTACTGTTGATTTAGGTTGAAGATTATCAAATCATACCAACCAAACCAATTTCAGTCCGTGCGCTTTTGCATGCATCGCATGCAGTGATTGAGCTTCAGGAAGCAGGTATGGGCATGTTTGTTTGTATACCAGGAAAAATAGTAACCTACCAGCTCCTTGCCTGTAGTAATGGGACAGGCTCTCTGGGAGATGTGGGCGTAAGGGCACTTTCACAACTAAATAGACTGAATACATGAATATGTAGGGTTTTTTTAATACAACATCATATATTGGACTTGCATCAATAAAAATGATTAGGTATTTTGGATAATTTAGATATGGTTTAAGTGTTTTAAAGAGATTTGTGGCATTATATAATGACTGATTGAACAAAAGCAGCAAAGTGAAGTGGCAGGTTTGGGATTCTGTAAATCAGATCCAACCAGATTTCTTAGGCTCAAGGCCAGTGAATATCAGATCATCTCAGCATTACACTTAGATGCAATGGGAAATGTGAAGCAGGTCACCTATTTTAGTGTTTCTGGTCATTCACTGCTGTTCCTTCCTGAAGGTTACTCTAACATGTCTGCGAAATAGAAAATTTGGTTTCTGTTCATCTTCGTGCTGGATGTGGGTAAAGCTGCGGTTGTTTGTTTGTGGCCATTTTAATATTGTTTCCTCACAAATGGGTTGGATATTTGTGGGATTGAGAGAAACATCACTGACTTAAATGAGGATCAGAGGCCTTTGAAAATGAGGATTAGAGACTGTTATTAGACTTAGCTAGTTCTCTGAAAATGTTTCTCCATTACTTCAAACATCTCCACATCTGTATCTTAAATTAAAGGCACATCATGTAAGATTTCTTTCATTAAAATATTCTAAAACCATTAGAACAGTGTTACATTTTGCTGACTTTTTGTACTTGCATTATCCCAAATGGTTTTAAATGTTTAAATTCAGAGAAATAAGCAATTTTAAGTAGTGCCCTTGTGTGGCCATGCAAATAATGTCAATTTCTGGTTTGGTTTTATAAAAAAAAAACAAGGAAACACCAAAGACAACTAAATATGTGGTGTGCTTTTTATTAGACTGCACAAATTATAGCAAAACTATTTTGTGTAATAAAACCTCACTTCTTAATCCTCACATGATCACGGTTGCTCAGACTGGAAGCGATTGACTGTGGCATGAT
Source organism: Danio albolineatus (assembly GCA_903798035.1). Taxonomy (NCBI): domain Eukaryota; kingdom Metazoa; phylum Chordata; class Actinopteri; order Cypriniformes; family Danionidae; genus Danio; species Danio albolineatus. The sequence continues at coordinate 5,955,364 of CAIGQQ010006052.1, read as the reverse complement.
AAAAGCTCAGCTTCTTTTGTTACGTGCAGTGCTGTCATTTTGCTGCTTAATCTGCTTCACACTAGCATGATACAAAGTTTTGAATACATTTTATCTCATCGATGAAGAATTCTACACGAGTCCAGTAGGATATAATGAAGACAACAACTCCCCCACTGTAAAAAAAAAAAAATACTGGTTGCCTTAAATTTTTAAGCTGTATCAAATTAATCTTATGAGTCCATTGAACTCATTATGTTAAACTGACTTAAAACAGCTTCTGTTACTTATAAAATGAAGTTATAACATGATTAACTTGGTTTAATAAGTTACACTGAACTAAAAACATATGCCGTCATGACTAATTGATCATGGAATTTTTACTGTGCATGATTTCAAACTCAGAGCGTCATCAAACTACACCTTTGTTTAATGTGAATAAATGCCTTCTTGTCACAAAAATTATGCATTTACAATTTTTTTTACTTTATGTAGAAACACACTACATGCTTAATGCATTTGGCCCTGTAGTCTATTGTCACAATTTTCACCAATTTTCTAGTTTACACACACCACTGAAACAATGTTATTGTTAATGAGCAGTCAAAAAGCATAAAAATGTTCTGTTTTCAAAATCGTGTACGTAAAATAATACCAAACTTTCAGGATCCACGCCTTCAAAATAACAGTTTAGAGAAGTGACATTATACATTAATCACTTTTTTTTTTTTTTTTTGCTGATAAATGATTATCAGGATCAATCCTGGTTAGATGAATTATACTTAAATTTATTTCTTACACATCCACAGCCTTTTCATACAGTCGACTGCAATACTTTAATTCAGCTCTGCTTTAGTATAATCAAAAACTATTGTAAACTATGTTCGGTCCCAAACTCATTTTACAGTTAATTCGGCTACTCCTAATATTAAAGATTTAGCCACTTCTCTTTTCGGTGTAACTTTAGGAATACTAAGCCACACATTTTTAAATGCATAAATGTTAATGTTTGCTCTCTGAATTGTGGTGGTGTATAACATTCCCCTATTGTTTTCTTTTCCTCAGGACTGAGAGGAATAGAGACTATGCTGGCACACATAATGACACTCAAGAAGCAATGCATAAATGCTCCAAACTTTTTCAATCGCATTTCGCACACACAAGCTTTGTTGTCTTGTCAGGACTGTGTTATAAATAGCTGGGGAGTTTGTCTTGTCGTTTGCCTAGTAGTTTGTTTGAGGTTCTCACAGCTTGACAATTTTCATGACTGCTTCCTGCAGGAAATGCACCTGGTATTTTATAATTGAATGTGTATTGCTTTTATAGCTTGTGCTGTTCCATTTCCTTTTTCAGTGTCCTTAGTTCTAGACTCAGCTGAGTACAGTGCATGGAGTGCTTCCTAATATAACCACCAAACGAGCAGAAGGTTGCCTGCACTCCTCTTGTCTTGTGCTTCAGTATTGGGGGGATATTTGCTTGTACTAAGGAAACACAAAAAAGACTGGAATTGCTCGTTTTATGTGAATAATATTCTATTTGAGGTTGCACAAAGCTACAATTTAGCTCTGTTGGTGTATGTTGTTTTTCAGCTTGTCATATAGGTTAAAAGCCTGTTGTATGAGCTTGGAAATGTTCAGTGTGCATCACCTTCAGTTTGATGTTTCCCTTGCTGAAACATTGTGCAGAATCTGTGTAATATGGACCTAAAAAAATTAACAAACTGACTACTTCTGTTGAAGCTGACATGGTCTTAAAATAAGCAATAATTTTTCTATAATTAGAAAAATTATAATTATAATTTTCACAAATGTTTGAAATCAAACCTTTGTGTTGTAAAGGATTGGAACCACGTGAGGGTTTGTATACAGTAAATTTTAATTTTTGGGTCTCTTAAGTGTACATTTTGAAGTATCAAATGAGAAACAAGTGATGGAAAGCCAAATTTTGAAAAACTCTTAATCTGCAAACGTTTTTATGCCTGCTTGAGGTGGATTTGGACTTGTGTGAAAAGGGGTTAATGTAAATAATGGGAGATGGAACTACATTTGTCAAATGAACTTCGAGACTGCAAACATCAACCTGACCAATCAGCTGTCTTCAATAATACTTGCCTTGTTTACTGTGTTACTAACTTTGCAATATTACAGTATTACAGTTAGACACTCTATCTCTTAATGGAAGCGCACCTAATTAGTTTTTTGGGAAATACTTTTTAAAGAATCACTTCACGTTAGCATGAAAAACCATCTAATGAGTGCTTAATTTGTCTTTTATCTGTCTATCTATCAATCTATCGATCGATCGATTTTTAGTCCCTTATCCACTTGATGTTTGATTGAAGTTGTGCCTAAAATAGTTTTTAGATATTTCATGATAATTCAGCTGTGAATGTTAAAACATAATGAATCCCACACCCTAAATTTACGGAACGGTGCTCATTAGAATTTCAACATGTGGTTTTGCACATTCCAAATAAGGATGCGTTAAAGTTGACACCCTATGCTAAATTGTAAAGTAGCTAATTTGATGTGCCTTGTTTGATCTCTTGCAGGTTCTGGAGAACTTTTCTGATGCCCCAATGACGCCCAAACAGATTCTGCATGTCATCCAAACAAAGGGGCTGAAAGAAATGAGGTCTTGTATAACTGTTCATAAATAGAAGAGTACTGTGTTTATTGTTGATATTCATGCTTGAGATTTGTTTCCAATTTTATTGCCTCTTTTGACTGAGTGATTTTTTTTTGTTTCTCTCTTGTTTATAAAAACATTTTTGCCAAAATAGAAGGTAAGAATCTATCCAGATATTATTTTTTAGCCACTTTGTCTGTTCATTGAATTATTTTTGAGCAACACTTACATACCAAGTTTTATTTATAATGCTCTTTTAGCGGCACAGCACCACTGGCCTGCCTAGTCACCATGCTTCACTCTCAGGTCAGAGGGGACAGAGTGAAAAACAGTATTTTCTTCAAGCTGCCTGGAAGGATGAGCCTGTTTACCCTAAAGGTAGAGAATCCCCAAATCCCTCTAGCATTCTCTCTCTACACATCACACACTTTGTAGTTTAGCAACTGGATTTAGATGCCACTAGCCACATGTCCTGCATCTGTATGCACCAACAGAAAAATGCACTTCAGTGGACAAAGAGCCCATCAGCGAATGAGTCTGGAGACGGGACACCAACAGCATCCACCACATCAACAGTTGAAGGAGCAGAGCAGGAAAGCTGCGACTCCACAGAGACGGCTGCTGCTAGTGGTGAAAATGATGGTGCGTGGACTATTCTTTTCATTTTTTTTTCTCCCCCCAGAATTGATTCATTCAGCCTCTTTTCCAGTAAGTGGAACAGGCTTATAAATTAAAGAAGCGTATAAAAGAGCTGAAAAGTAGAGGCCCCATCTTTTCATTTTAAGAAAAGCTTTGATTCCAAATGGTGATGAGCATTAAATACCCTGAGCTTAAGAAGCATGTAGAGCTTTGAGAGACATTGATTTCTTTTTTGCTTTGGATGTGTGTGTTGCCATGGATACTGCTGCACATGACACATCCAGCAGTGACCTAGATGAGAGTGGTTTTGAACATGTATTTGTGTGTGGCGTGAAAGAGAATACATGCGATATTATGCCTGGAAATGACATTATGTATTTCATGTTGCCTGTGAAGAAAATCACACTTGATCGATGAATAGATGAATGTTATATTGACGCCTGATGTTTTTAGACATTAATACTATCTACCATTTTTCTATTTAAAATATTAACTAAATCCATTGCTTAAGGCATCTGTTATTCTTTTACATGCAGCAATTGCAAACCTTAAATCCTTGCTGCTTTTGTCCCCTGATAATGTGGACCGTACACCTGCATTTATCCTCTTTTGGAAGGGTTCAGAATGGAGTACTTGCATACTCATTACTTATAAATGGCATGTGGGGAAAAAAAGGGTATATTTAATATGGCTGTATAATACTGTATGTCTTATATTTGCGGAATCTGTTCAGTCGGGGACTAGCTGTCATCCTGTCAGGCTTCCCATGGGTTCTTAATGCTATAAAAACTTAATGTTGGAGTCTTCAACAGTATAACAAGTCTTTAAATATCGTTAAATATCACGTATTAAATTTGAGGGTAGGAGGAAGATGGTGATTTTGAAACAGGCTAAAATCATGAAGCTTTAAGTTCATCCAAAATCAAATATTGTCTATTTGAGGTGCTGCATTTGAATCCATATGTACTTTATGACTGTTAGAAAAGTATGTTCTATGTTGTATGAATTTGTGATGAATTTATGTTGTGATTTTATTCGGAATGAAACAGCCATTACGGTTAAAGGTGCTGTATGTAGGCATGTTCTTGACTCTTCTAAAGCATTAAAATACCATAATATGTTTGCAGAGATTTAAGACACGTGCTACTGTAAGTGACTTATGTTAAAGTCAGTTATTTTCCTTCGAAAATGTGTTTTCCGTGTCGGAATGTTTGTTTCTGTTTTAGTTTCTGAAACCTGCCCACTACCATTTTTCCTAAAAATATTTCAGCACCCTGGGCTACCTTGGTGCAAAATGCACCATTTTATTTAAGTCTTAAAAACTTCCTCAATATATATGTCCACAGATGAAATTGTGGTCTTCAACAGCAGCAGCCTTCCAAATAAGATGCAGATTCAGAGTTGTAAAACTAAATATAAAAAATAATATTACAAATGTAAACATTATCTGAGCAGCATACGTTGTAACACTGTGCCAACACATGATGTGACGACATTCCAGCGAAAGGCAATTTGAAACATTTAAAAACAGCCATTCTGAACCACAGAATAGTGCACTGCACTCGAAAGAAATGGTAAGGTTTAGAATCTAATTTATAATTAATTACTTTATAATTAATATATATTAAACCTCTTTAACTAATATTAATATTTCGTCAGTTCTAACGTTCATTTTCAAGTATGTTTATTATATAGGTGAACTATTTGCTGCTGCTTTCAGTTTGGCAATGTCATGTAGAATGGTTTTCATACTCTCATTGATACCATTTAAAAGTATAATCAGTACTTTAGGTGATCATTGTCATAGTAGTTTATGCTGTTTTCAGCTGCTAAAAATAAAAACTGTTTCTAAAATAGAAGTTTCAGGCGATGGTTTGGACACTCCTTTTAAGATGGAAAATATTCTTTTTATCGTATACCATCGTGTGTAGTTATGGTGTAGACTCAATAGTAAGGCATGCTTGCTCCTGTTGGTGGATTGAAATTTGACCTGAATGCCTAGTTCAACCACTGAGTGTCAATCTTACATACTGCACCTTTTAAGCAAAGCTTCGATTGTCATGCACATCTTGTCAGGGAAGCATTGTGTGATCAGTAGTAAATATTCTCCAAAAGCCAGAGCGCCCTTTCACGAAATCTTCAAATACCCAATGAAACCCAGGAAATGCCTATGGCAAATCTTTTCTGCCATGCTGTGTCATTATATCATGACCGACCACCAGTAGTTTCATTACCATTTCCATTCATAAATTCTCTTCCATGGCCTCATGGATTTGTAAAGAATTACATGTGTACTTCAGGGGAATCTCAGGGGTAGGAAATGGGTTGTCTGGGCACTACTCATCTACTGTTTTTGAATATATTGAATTTTAAATGTACTACTTGGCTCAGATTTTTTTCTCTACCACTTTTTGTTTTCCAACATCTGATAAATAAAAGGGAAATGTGAGTAGAAATGGAAAGTGCAGTGCTGTTGCGTATTCTCTTAGCTCAGCTTTAAAGCAGTTTAAACTCTGAATATCATGCATCTGTGACAAGTGATTGTAAATTCATGGTACGCAGTAGTTACTAGTAGTTTTAGTCATTCTTTCTTACAAAGAACTTTTTTGATGGATGCCTTTAAATTGGTCTGTATTATTATTGTGCTGAAGCATATGAGGACAAATATAAGGCTTTTTTTGCTATTTTTCTTTTTTGTACCAAACAATCAACCATCAATGATGCACCCTTGGAAACAGAAGTGTATAAGATATGCCTGTATGGAACAACCTATAAGGACAAACAAACAATTAGTTCTCCTACACTTATGGTACACTGTTAATGATGATCACGTTTACTTTTTTTCTTTTTTCTTTTTTTTTCTTTTCCTAGTGTATGGATTGAGTTCATATTTTAGTTACTTGATCAGCATGCAAAAGTGCAAAAAAGATCATACTTCAGCAGCATCATTATTTCTCTCTCTTTCTTTCTCCAAATGAACTTATGAACAACATTAACATGATTAACTGGGGTAAAATTATTAACAGATGTTCTGCTCATTTCCTCTAGCCTCTGTGGATGAGACTTCCTCCAGTGCCTCTTGCTCTACAGAACCACAGACAAGACTCAGTCGCTCTTCACAGGTACCTGCAGTGCCTAAGTTCAACTCTGCAATAAAACATCAACTTCATAACTCATTTTTACACACAGGGCCCTCCCAAGAACGGATTACCATCTCACCATCATACTTATGCACTAGCACTCAACTCCTCCTCAGATCAGCAGTTGTGACAGGAAGGCAGTTGAATATGTGATGTCAATACGTGAAAATGAGTCATTATAGAAGTGCAGTAAGCTGACGCTGTGAGTCAGATCAAGAAAATCCCACAGCTAACACTGAGTACATTTAGTTATGACTAAGATCTTTTGCTATTTGCATGTCTTTGCAGGTCAGGATTGTTAAAATGATGTCAAAAACCAAATCAGATAATTTACAGTAACTGCTGTAAAATAATTTGAGATTTTAAGCACTAAATTCACAAACTCCATTAATAATAGCCACAACCTAAAACTGCCTTCATGCTCTTCCTGTTCCATTTGCATAAAGTTAAACTTTGATGCTCTTACCACTTGTCAGTCCCCTGCACAAACTGAAAATGCCTGCTCATCTCCAGTCCTTTCCCTTCACGAATTATACTTGCCCTAATCTAAAAAATTAATAAAACCCTAACTTTCAACTATAATTAAACACTATATGAATACCCAATTTTCCTCTAAACGTGCTGTTATTTTCCATGTCTGTGGAGGACCTGTGTGTATGTGCTCATGACTCTTTCTCCCATCTCTCTTACAGTCAGGGAGACAGAGGAAGAAGGCAGTGATGATGCCCCGTGTAGTGCTCACTCCTCTCAAGGTCAACGGTGAACACGTCCCATCAGGTTACAAAAGCTCTTTTTCTTGTTCACTTTTTCCCACCCTCAGTCCCTTTTTCTGATTTTTTTTTTTCACCCTCCCCCCACTCTGCAGTGGTTTTTGTATACCTGCTCCCTCTGACTGCGGATGCTCTTTATCTGAGCGGCCTGACAGTGTTTGTAATTTTACGCACTGACACTCTCTAATCATTTATAGTGCAGTTTCTCAAGGGCAGTTTTCCCACAGTTCCCTGTTGTTGACAGCCGCCTCCTTCTTTTTCATGTTTAACTCTGCACTAAAACCAGCATCTTTTCTAGAAGCCACTGACGTTATTGTCACTTGAACGTCAATATCCCCTCAGTGTGAAAGCAGTGTTTCTGGTTTGTCCTGTCAGCCCTGCTCTGTTCCCCTTGGATATCTTGCTTTGCATTTGCACCTTAGAGATATCCATTCACCCCTCTTCCTCTTTTTTTTCTGTGCCTTGGGATAGCAGTCCCTTTGACTTTTCGTGTTTCACACAAATGCCAAATCTTTGCCTGTCACTTTGGCCTCTTTAGTGCCAGTAGTCTTAATGCCTCAAGCTGCCCTACCCACACTCACTCGTTCTCAGAGAGTCTCACCAGCCTCCATCCTCCCCCCCACCTTTACCCTCAGGAGCAGCGGGGAGGCGCAGGGAAGGCTCTAGGGGGGGGTCCAGGCCCCACTCTCCGTACCCGCTCCGAGCTGGGCTGGAAACGCACCCAGCACTTCAAGAGCATTCGTGGTCTTCGTTCAGGTACAGAGGATGAAAACCAAGGACCCCCATGTATTAATTGCTTTCCCTAAGTCCCTTGATCACTACTGTCTCCTAAAACATCAGTATTTAACTCCTCTCCCAGGATTTATTAGCTATTGACAAATAATGTCCCTGTTTTAATTATTTCAAACTGAAAGTTAAGGCATGTGGAGTAGTAAAAAGTAGAAAAATAAACATAGCCTTTTATTAATTTAATCATTTATCATTTTCAGTGGGTGGGTATAAAAGGGGTATAATGTTTGTTTGTTTTTTGCCCTGACACTTGAAGAACATAGTGCTATGTAAATCTTGTCTGTTGGTTTTCTAAATTGTATAAGTGTGTTTTTCCTGAAATACACCAGTTGTGTCATCAATGCAATTTAGTTTTATTCTATAGTATCTGGCTTAGTGAGAGGTCCTGTTTGAGTTTTGTGCTAGAAATATTTTGTAGCATGCTACTGTTAATGCATAACACTTGTTGATATTTGCATAATTGGCAGAAGTAATGTTCACTTTTTTAAAGTGAATTTTAAAGCACTCTGGATTTAGTTGTTTAGGTAGATATAAAATAAGACTTGTTTACAACAGTTCTGATTGAGCAATCTCCACATAGGCAGATATACCAGCACTTTATTCATATAGATTTACAGTTGTGTGTGAATGCAGACCAGAGTGTCCTTTAAGTTTCCATCATATCCCATTCCATTCATTGACAAATCCTTAGGTCTGATTATACCATGTTCTTATATATATACTCAGTCTAAAACTGTATTTTGCAGGTCCCATGAAAAGGAATCGAGGCGGAGTGGAAGTGGATTTTGAGACTCCAGGATCCATCCTGGTCAACACCAACATTCGTGCTCTCATCAACACACGAACCTTTGCTGCTTTTCCCTCTCACTCCCAGCAGCAACTACTTCAGCTTTTACCAGAGGTGGACAGACAGGTATATATATTTTTTTTCTTAAGGACTTTTTCATTTTCACTTATTTCATGTGTCCAGTTTCTTTTTGTCGCCTAATTTTCCTCATTTTAATTTGTAGGTTGGCCCTGATGGCCTTGCTCGTCTAAGCAGTTCGGCCCTCAATAACGAATTCTTCACTCATGCCTCCCAGAGCTGGAAAGAACGTCTAGCTGAGGGTGAGCCTTTCACTTATTTCTTGTGACATATGAAACATGACCAAGACTAGTGGATCTAGGCAATTTTGCCATAATGGATAAATTTGGAATATTTTTACTTTCTTGAAGGTGAGTTTACACATGAGATGCAGGTTCGCTTCAGGCAAGAAATGGAAAAGGAGAAGAAAGTAGAAGCATGGAAGGAGAAATTCTTTGAGGAATACCATGGCCAAAGGTTCAGTGGCATTTTATTTTTATATCTGAGTTTTTTGTTGTGCTATAATCTGATGAAGTAAAATGTTTCAATTTATTAATTTCTTTAGGTCTGGCTTAACGAGAGAGGAGGCGCTTAAGCTCACGATGAGCGAAGATGGGGATGTTGCCAGTCCAGTGCTAGACTCTGATTCTGCTACAGTAGCTACGCCCAAGAGGCGAAGTGTTGGAAGAAGACGGAGAGAAGGCCGTATCAGACGGCGTTCACGGGCTGACCTCAGACGCAGGGCAAGGCGTACACTTTGCAAAACTACAACTGCAGCTGTGGTTACAGAAGAAACAACAGAGAGCACTGCAACTCCAGAAGAGGTACCATCAGTTGCTTCACCAGTCCCAGAAACAACAGCAGTTCAAGCAGAAGTGGTCCTCCAAACAGACCCTGAACTTGAAGCGCCAGAAGAAAACCTCTCTACAGAGGCAGTACCTTCACCGGTTCCTGTACCCACGCCACCTCCAGCATCGACAAGCTCTACCTGCGATGAACCAGAAACCTCCACACGCCTGTTGCCGGAAGTACCCGAACCAGCTGTTGCATCCACCTCATCTCCTTCCTCATCCTCCTCTTCAACATCATCATCATCATCGCCCTCTTCCTCTCCATCCTCTGCCTCAGACAGACAGACTTTTGCTGCAAGCTCAGACTCCTCTTCTTCCTCTTCCTCCTCCACTGCTGCTGTTGCCACAGATCCGCTGGATGATGGGGCTTCAGTCATTACCACTGGCACAGCAGGCACTGGAGCAAGCAGCAGAGAAAGCAGCCCTGCAGCCAGTCCCGCTACAGCAAGCCCAGCAATTCAGCTCAAGGAACAGAAGAGAAGGCCAGATGAGTCCCAGGCCTTCACCAGCTTTCCCGAGAAAAGGGCGCGGCTGGATGAGCGTCAGTCCTTTCGTAACACAGTTGACTGTGTGCACTCAGAAAAGCCACAGCCTACAACAGAGGAGCCCAAGGTCCCGCCAATCCGGGTATGTTAGACATGTTATCTTTTCAGATTAGTCTTTTGTTAAACTTATTGTAGTTATAGAAAGCAATCTTGCTGTGTCTAAGCCTTGTTTCATGTGTGTTTCTCTTCTGCCCATTCCACTAGATACAGCTCTCCCGGATCAAACCGCCCTGGGTCAAAGGGCCGCCAACGTACCAAATCTGTCCCCGCATCGTCCCCCCCCAACGAAGGGTCGCGGCGCTCTGGGACGGGGGCGCGCACCTTGGCGGACATCAAGGCCCGTGCACAGCAAGCCCGTGCCCAGCGGGAAGCCGCTGCTGCTGTTGCAGCCTCTGGGGATGGGGGAGGGCCTGGGGGGAGCGGCCCGGGGGGTGGTACTGGGATACCGGATCGCTCCAGCGGGAGGCGTTCAAGAGAACACCCAGGTCCCGTTGAACCTGGAGGAGGAGGAGGAGGAGGAGGAGGAGGAAGACGAGGAGCAAGAGTTGATTTGGAGGAGCAGGAATCGCCTGCGAGCTCTCATTCATCGGGAACACAACTACAGCTATCAAGTGTAGATTCGGCAGACAGGCCTCAAACTTCCACCCCACTCACAGAACCCTCTCCCTCCTCTGTGTCCTCAAATCCATCCTCAAACCCATCTCTACCACCATCAGAGTCTCCAAAAATACTCACGCTATCACCACCTGCAACCGACAGCCCTGCTTCCCAGGACCAGGTGGAGGAGATTTGTGGAGTAGAAGAGGTGACTGCCTGCCCAAGTGACAAAGCTTCAGAGCAGACCTTAGACACCCCAGTGCCTACGCCAAGTGAATCAGAGTCTTTTTGCAGTCACCAAGATGGGAGAGGCGAGGAAGCAAAATCCAGTGATAGTAGAACAAATACCCCTGTTTGCACTTCATCATCAAATGATGCTATTTCTTTAGTGCCCACCTCTATACCAGACTCGCTACCAAGATTTGGTGCCCAGGGTGTTGATGTCATCAGGACATTGGCAGCTTCCTCTCAACCTTGGGAAGGTGAAAAGAATGCTGGTGAGCTTCACCCAGGGACAACTGGAGTTATCCAGCATGGCTCAGACTTGAAATTACCCAAAGAGACTCATGTTACAGCCCGAAATGGATGGGTAGAAAATAGAGAAGAGCATTCCATGAGAGAGGGTATGCTACAAGAACATAGGAATGGAGGGAGTGATGCTAATGGTAAATATGAATCAGGCTCTTTACCTTGTCTACCAAGGTGTGCTGGTGAGGAAGACACTGGAGCACACAGTGATTCAACGGAGACAGCATCTGACTTTGAAAATGAATCACAAGAGGATGAAACATTGGATTGGCATGGGACCCAGATGGATAATAATGGCATGCAAACTCAAAATACAAAGTCACAGAATCAACCTGTTATTCAGACCTCAAGTCGACTCGCTTCATCAATGGTTAATCCTCCTCAACACCAGCAACCAGTTATACAGGCCCATATATCTAATCAAAATCATACCCAAACTGTTATTCAGGCTTGCTTTCCTAATGGTTTGCCAAACCAACCAGTCATTCATCCTCACAAGCAGCATGCAATTAATACCCATGCTATAAACCACTCTCAGGACCAGATTGCCTCTGCACCCTCACAAGCCCAAGTGCAAGCTTATCTGACCCAGACGGAGAGAGACCAAAGCAGAAATCTACGACTGAATGATAATGGCAATGGTGTGAAGCTGTTTTTGTCAGAGGATGACATCAAACCTCTTGGCAGGGAAGATTTTGTTTTTAAAAATTCTGCTGGTCCTCCAGTTGGTAGAAGAGTCCAAGTTTCGTCTCGACCAGTTTCCACTGTAGAGGCCAACAATCCTCTTGTCACACAGCTCCTCCAAGGCAGTCTACCTTTAGAGAAGGTCTTACCCCAACCCCACTCAGCCAGCAAGTTAGAAATTAATCGACTTCCAGGTGCCACTTCAAGCAACTCCGTCAACCCAGCCAATCATCAAACACAGAGAAATCTGGGACCACGTTTTAGAGGCCCACCTGAGTCAGCTGGGTCTACAGAAACTGTTAGTTCTGACTTCCAGCACAAAACCCCACCTGCTCGAGTATCTCCTGGACCTGGTCGGAACTTTGGTTCTTCCCCACCAGGTTCTGCTCCATCTCGAATGGCATGCCTGTTTGAGGAATCTAGCCCAAGGTCTGCAAATCCTCACTTCAGTTCTCAGCAACCAGGAGGCGCTGTGCCTCCAGGAGCAGTACCTGTCATAACATCCCTTCCCTTAAACTCCACCGCTAGAACCTCAATGGATATGAACTCGCAGAATGCTCCTGTTTATGAATCAGCTGTCATTAAAGAGCACCCTGGACCTCTTCCTCAACGGAGTGAAACTCCTGAGAGGCCAAGTAGCTTTCAGCAGCATCCTAATCATGTCTCCAAATCTGTGTGCAGAAACACGCCAGATGCTCCTTCACCTCCACATGGTGACCTTTGTCCATCAGAGGTTGTACCAACTGTTAAGATTAACTGGCGCCCAAACAAACCCCAACCACCTCAGCAACAGCTCTCCCCTGTAGCTACAGTAAAAAACGAAGTCTCCTTGCGCCCTTCGTGCCAACAAGCTCTGACCAAAAACTCACCTGCTCCTATCAGTGGCAATACTGTTGTAATAACCAAAAAGGAGCCTCTGGATGGTTTTCATGGAGGTGGAGGAGCTATGGAAGGACTGCTAAATATGGAAATGTCTCTTGTCAGAATGGCCAAGAAGGAACAAGTCAAAAATCCATATACCCGCCAAGCAGACACCTCCTCTTCTCCTGTTTCTTCCTCTCCTTCCTCATCAGCCTCCAGTCTCCCTTACCAGCTATATGGCAAGCTACCAAAACTTCAGCAGAGTGGGGGCAATGGAGGGTCATCATCCAGCTTCAGTTACACAGCTAATGTGTCTGTGGTGGATGGTAGTGGCTTCTCCCGCACCTTAGCCGATGGTGTACTCCAACTAAGGCCACGTGTGAGCGTCGGCAGCGGTGGAGGTCAGAATGCCACGCTTGCCATCCAGGCATTTACAGACAGTGCTGCAGAAGAAGTGGCTCTCAAGTGTTCCTGCCGACTTAAGGCTATGATCATGTGCCAGGGTTGTGGCGCTTTCTGCCATGACGATTGCATCGGCCCTTCGAAACTGTGTGTGTCATGTCTGGTTGTCAGATAGTTTGTTGCAGCACCTCAAAACTGAGCCGACTAGTCAGAGCAAATACTTTGACCTCCCCAGACAATTCTAGCCCTTTGCCAGTGGTGGGACACTACCGGAAGTCTTGGACTCTTCTTGAGCAAAGAAAGTGACAGTACACTGCAGTGTTAAAACTGGACAAATTTTTTTGTTGCCGATGGGCCAGGCAATACAGTAGGGCTGGAAGATTACTTGTAAGATAAAATTCAGTCTGTATTTTTGTTGCATATTTTTTCTATTGCTGTTATGATGGTGTTATTATTATTATTATTATTATTATTATTATTAATATTATTATGATTACAATAATAATGATATTGTTGTTATTATTATTGGTATTATGTGAATTTACATGGCACAGTTGATTGTAAATTGTGCCTTTTTTTTCCCCCAACAAAACATTTACCTCATCTACTTGACACAAGTCATCAGTTCAGTGTGAAAATGGTGGCGTTCTTGTTTGTTTTTTCTTCTCTTGATGCACCTCTGTAAAGAGGGCTTCGGGAGTATTTTGTGTGTAATGTCCTGCAAAGAAATATTTTTTTAATCATTAAACGAGAAAATACATTTTTGTTATTTTGTAAGTGCTTTCACTCTTCTTTTTGTTTCCATTTTATTTTCTTATCCAAAGTGAAGTCCAGTCTGTACTTGGCGGTTAAGCACAGTATTCAAATCTAATAAAGCTGAAATGAGCGTATTTTTCTCTATTTGAACTTCTTTAAGTAAGGGTAAAGTGGACCTACGTTTGGGGGGAAAAATATCAGTATTGCTTTATTTGTTTTCACTCCATAAGCAGGTTTTTTATTTGATTCCCACATATTTAGGAAACATATAGCCAGCGATATTATGCATAAAATATGGTCCACGCTTTTGGAAATGAATGTTTCTCATTTAGTCAATGACTACGTTTACATGGACATCAGTAATCAAATTAATTGCCTTAATCTGAGTTTTGCATTAATTTTTAAATTTGTCGACTTTAATTGCAGTTTGGCACTTTTACTTTCATTCAGGAACATTTCATTTCATGCCCCCCGTGATAAACGAGATATTGGATGCAAGTAGGAACTGCTGGAAGAGTGTTGTTTTAATGGAGTTTTATACAGCAGGCCGTATGGGGAAAAACCTCCGGATTTCTCAGTGTTTGTGTGTCTGTGGTCCTTTACTGACTTGATAGGTGCAGAGGTGTAGATTAAGGGGTTTACAATTCTGTACTGCACCTTAATACGCATACTCCACATGTCTTAATACCTTTTCTGTTTAGTTCGATTATGACTTTAGTTGAATTAAATGAATCAAAAATTGCTGTTTACATGGTAGACTCCTAATCAGAGGATTGTCTTAATCGTATTAAAATCGAATTATTGGTGTTCATGTAAACTTAATCTCTCTCACATGCGAGCCCAATGAGTAACGGCATTTAGACTTAATTTAATTTTGTGTTACATAATTGCAGAGACTATATAT